>VRMD01000344.1:0-28973 GCA_009872375.1 Sminthurides bifidus
AAGCGGGACACGGAAAATGTCTGTTACAAGGATCCAGGTCAAGTAAAACTCAACGGATTTTTCTTCAAATGCGGTAGAATGCGGATAAATTGAAATTTCCCGATCAAATTTCAATTTGCAGAACACGGCCAACTGCATGAATTCTTTGGAGCAGCATTCATGAGCTGAAAATTTGTACAAAGTTACTTTTGGCGTATCGGATTATGCTGGAATTCCGAGTATAAGTTGTGAAAAGGAAGTTCATGTTTGATAATCACAGTACTTTTTTCCTTTTTTTTTTGGCAACGCCAAGCACGTCTTTTGAGTCACGGCGTGATTCACAGCTCTGGTTTGAGCTATTGGCAAAGGGCAAGTGTGGAAATGCACCTTACGCATATGCTTACCAAAGCCCAAGCTGTGATAGACACGTTAAAGTTTGAAAGGCACATTAGGTGAATGAGGTCTGAGGAAATTTTTCTTTGCGAGCCAAAAGATGTTGTTGGGACTGAGGAAAATTTCCCACGGGGAACTGTTGCTGCGGAGGTGAGGCTCCATTCCTTGACGAGGAGCAGAAATTGGTCTCTAGAGCTTAGCAACAGGAAGGTTTTGAAATCCGGCCTGCTTTCCATCTGCCAAAGAGAAAGCATTGAGCGACAGGGCCGAAGGGAGGCAAAGGCTGGTCTTGTGCAGACGAAGCTAAGTCGAGTTAGCCGCTGCCAGCGTGTCGCTTTTTCCTGTCAATCTGCAAGACTGGCTTATTGGTTTTCAACCTCTCATCCTATTTTGAAACGCATGGGAATAAAGTCAATATAGGTAAAATGGGGTGATACGGGAAAGTGGTAGGCGGATTTGATTCCATTTCTCAAGATTCAGTGGCAACTTCTTCTTCGGGTGTCCCACATCCTCCGAGCCTCTGGCAACAGCCAGGATGGAGCTCAACATGTCATTCCATTCAATTTACTTGGAGCGAAGGGAAAGCGAGATGGAATCTGCTCTAGTGAGCGGGGGTAAATAGAGGGATTGCTCAAGAGGCTGTGAAAAATGTTGGATTATCATCTACAAAGGAAACATATGCAAGGATTTGAATGACTTGGACAGGAGGGATTCTCTAGATTTAAGCACAGCTGTAGCCCGAGCCTCCAGCCTACTTTCACAGTCAGTTCCGTATGACACCGGACTACTCGTGGATACTTGATCCTCTTGGGCCCGGGTTTGGAGAATCTATCAACGGATTCAGATGATATTACAGTTTGATTTTAGCATAAGCCTGTGAAAAGAGGTGAGAGGTGGCGAAAGGAGGAGATTTTAACCCAGCAAAAGCTTTGCTTATCTCCTGTAGCGACATCCCTACCCCCATAAATTTCAATCTTGTTAACCGAAAGACACGACTTGCTACGGAATAAGAGGAACGCCAAAGCGCACAACTCAAAGGTGAGCTTGCCAACTGGATAATAAGATGGTGAAAGTTTTAATGTGAAACAAAGTCCCGAGGTCTTGGCATGGGCGGGAGTAACGCTCACCTCACACAACCTCCTGGGTAACGCCAGGTTCGCAGACCGGCTGCGTGTCCACGGCCGGTCATTAAAGTATGATTGAATCACATTTCGACCCTCCCCGGCACACATGATTTGCTCATAAATATGCTACTGTGTATCCGAGGAATCGACCGTACACACATCCGGAAGAGAGTAAAGCCAAGAAAAAGAAAGACTGGGAGAGGACCAGAGCTCAAAAGGGTACTGTAACAGCCAATTCCTACTGCTTTTATCTCCAGTTGGGAATCCAAGTCTGAAAAACTTTTATGCACTTCTTGACTTCTGAACAGGGTACACCTTGTGCGTTGTCAGTGCGCGCACTTTTCACTTTTCAGCATCGTTAGATCAATTTTGTTCTATTCCCGCCAGAACAAGGGAAGACAGGAAGTAAATCCCTAATCTAAACAAATGGTCCGAGGACCAGTTTACAAAAATGGGGAGAGTGAAAGAACTTTGGAGGAAAACACAACCTGTCTGAAAAAAGCAGACAGGTAAATTTACAATCGGATGAAACGAATTTTAAAAATGGCACCGGCACTACTGCATTCCTTTCAATATTTCACGGTGAATCCACTTCAAGATTCAAAATTCACATGGTTACATACAGCCACTTCTCCTCCCTCCTCCCTTCCCACGTATTTCAGACCATGTGCTATTTTTTCCCTGCAATCTGAGACAGGTATTTGATCCGTATGCATGGCCTCTGGAGCCGAGCCTACTCCCCTCAAAAGAGTAGCATGAAATCTCTCTCACTCTCAGGGACTTTCACTCGGAGAAAATGCACCAGGAACCAGACCCAAGTCACACACAGGCTTGCCTCACGTCACTAGATTCTGGGAACCATTGACAAATAATTTAAATACAGTGCTTCAATGGTTCTAATTCCTAGGCGTCACTGTATGATGTAGTGAAAATCCCCTTATGTAAGAGCTTTGAGGAATCGATACATGGAATTTTGGAACCAGCCCAAGGATTCTTTCCAGCATGTACGTAGTCAGCTCGTTGGGGGAAACAATTCCGAGAAAACAAAATGACCGAAGAGCTTTCTCAGGTTCCACCGGCTCGACACAGCACTGTACTCCCCAAGAGCAGGCAGTCAGAATGAGGGATTTCCGTAAAATATATACTGGTAATTCATCATAACGGGAATCCTCCTTGCCGTACACCCCGTCATTCTTCGCGGTTGGATGTAAAATTGTAAATTCCAAATACATACTAGCTCTCACACTGGAACATTTCGGGCGAACCGGCAAATGCAGTGGCAGTCTGATACCAACCCTATCCCCGTAGGTAAGGACAAACGGAAGGATATTTTGTACCTCATGTGTGGCACGGAACTCCATAAAACATGCGAACCTTTACACAATGTGCCCCATCCCACGCACGAGTTGAGAAGAAAGGGCTCGTTTTTGGGCGTGCATTTCTCCTGATGTTCAATAAGCTGAATGTAAAATAGAAAATAGGTAAAAGAAAATATAAAAATTGCCCCATACTTTCCATCCTACACGCTTAATAAAAAGGTAAATGACTGTAAATTAAGTGCGGGTGAAAATTCACGGCTGGAGTGAGGGACCGCTTGAGTGGTGGAGGGCAGATGGAAAAATACAATCCGTGATCTATACCATGTTGCCCTCTTTGTCCAAATTAAGGGGCACGCACTTCTCCGTCTCACAACACAATGCTGCATTGATAGGGTTGCGATAGGAAGACACACACATGTTTTCCTCCGGTGCTAGTTTCATACGAGAGAAGCATGCGAGGAATGCTCGTATAGTCGTAAAACGGTGTGGAAAACGCGCGTCCTTTCCCCCACCTGTCAGAATCCGCATGCCAGGTAAAGCTAGGAAGCGGAGTTACATGACGGTGGGTGAAACACATCGTGTTGGATTATTGAATATCTGTCCGCTTATCTTTGGCTACAAGGTCGTAAAAGCCAGGCTGCGTGTCCTGCCTAAGTGAATGATCCAGGTGAGAGACAGCTGTGCCTGGTGAAAAAACTCGGGTGGAATTGCATAGAGTAGGAACTATAAACTCTATGCAATTTGGCCCGAGTAGCGAGTCCAGGCTACGCTTTTATGGTCTCGTAGAAAAGCGCATGTTGCTCCCTACTTCGCCGAGAATTAAACATTGAACTGTCACTACTCCGCAGTGCACTGTACTGCAGGACTGTACAGGGTGAAAGCTACAGTGTACTTACACCATTCATAGTTAATGAGGGAAAGTGTGGACCAAACTAAGGGTAGGTTCAGAGCCACAGCATACAAGTTGCCAACTACCAGTCGAATTTCAACTTCCAATTATTCCGCAAACCCCAAATCAATATCAATTACACATACCCAACAGTTGGGCTTACGCAATATGAACATGAAATGCCACTTCTCTGTTTGTTTAGCTGCTTTGACTCCATGGCGGAGGCTCTGCCGCCGGAGGTTACAGACAGAATGTCTGAGGCGATCCTTTACGCTCCGTGTTTCCACTGGAGTAGTGCTTCAGTGAATTTAATTTGATTTACCCGCCTTACTTAAGTCTGGTCAAAGCGATCCTTTTGCTGTCAGTACTGTATTTATCGAGCGATAAACCTCGGAGTTTGGATGGGCATGTTGGGCAATTTTGCGAAATATCTGAGCAATGCTCCTATTTCGCATTACTTAGAAGCGGAAGGGATTCTCGAGTTTCACAGCTTAGAGTTTCATGTGCGGAAGCCAGGGAACGGCACGAGTATCAGTTTTCACGAGGGCCAATTAAATTTCCTGGATGTGTAATTGCGGTTTGCTTAAATGACATTAATCCAGCGCTGAGCAAATACTACAAGCGGAAGATAACAAGTTTCTCCAACCGCTAATTCTCTGTTTGTTTCCACAATCCATCAGATGAGGGAACAAAGCCCATTGTCGGCCGAGCAAACATGCATGNTAATTCTCTGTTTGTTTCCACAATCCATCAGATGAGGGAACAAAGCCCATTGTCGGCCGAGCAAACATGCATGCATTCATCCCATTCCGTCCGCGTCCTCCCGTGTCTCTGACAACGTGCCTCCGAAGGAGCCGATCCATCCACATTTTCACGCCTCGTCTTCTCGCTCTCCTTCCGCCACTTGTTTGGACAAACGCTCTGGGTTTTCCACTAACGTCGGAAACTTTGGGCAGACAATCTACCAACTTTAGATTACAGGAGGAAATACTCCTGGGCTAATCAAGCGGTTAGCCATCTCCAGCGGAGAAAGTTGCACTGTTAAACATGAGGCAGGATTGAAAATATCTCGAGAAAAATAATAGACTCGTTAAACAAATAACATGTCGGCGGAAAGTTGAACCAGGCTTTACCTTGCGGCATCTTCAAAACTGAATGCTCTCTTACCGTGGCAAATAACGCTCTTAAGAGCAACGGCTATGGCACATTCCAGCCTTATCAACAGAACCAGCAGTTCCTGAACGTGCAAATGGACACAAGTACAGATGCAAAGAAACAACTTTTCTCGCCAACTTACCCTCCTCAGGATACTTGTAGACTTTTCTGAATCTTGCCCACTTTTGATAACAAGGTTCGTGCATGAGAAAGACATGGTAAGCGTCCGACAAGCTTAAATTCTGTCTTGGATAAAGTCCGGCAAACCCAACAGTGAAACCCACATGTCAATCTTTCTGTTACCAAGTAAAACTGTTCAAATTGCAGGTAGATTAAACTGCAGTCGGGGTATAAGGCCTACATAGTCTTTCTCTCAAGTTTCATAGTTTATAAGGGCTACACAGCTCCTTTATCAACCGTTGGTGTGGTTGAGAACCACCGTGGGCGAAGTGGTCTAGAAACATTACACGCAGAATGGTCAAGCTACATCATAAAGGGGAGAGTTCAAATCAACAGCAATATTTCCAACTAAACAAGCAAGTCTTCTTTCTCTCTACTTGGTCACCCAATCTTGCAGCGGGAAGGAGGTAGATGAAACGTGTGTATGTTGGAAAAGGAAAGCCGGATGGAATTCTACGTCGGTATCAGGAAGGAGCATCAAGGAACGGATGCATGTGAGGAAAGTTGATCTCGGGAGACGCGTGTAGGAAAAAATTGAGACAAGTGAGTTTTAGGAGGTTTTAAATTTCGTCACATTAATTAATTTGCAGAAGCTGGGCGTGTGCAGCCATCTAAGTTTCTCCATTAAGAATCTTTGAGCCGCACGAAAGAGCCGGATCAAAGAGAGATCCAGCGCCAGCTCTCTATGGCACGCCAAAGCAGATTCATTTCCAGTGTACTCACAGTCATTCATTCTTGCTGTTTTTGAAAACGGGTCCTCCCTCCACAGCCTGAGCCAGTACGTCTTTTGGAGTTAACAACTATCAAGTGAAAGCTGGTTGAACAAAGTTTCTCTAAACTCATTCCGTACTTTTTAATGCTTCTTAAAAAGAAACTCTTCTTTTTAGGCAAATCCACTCTTCATGTTGCCAAGTTTCACTTTGAATTACTCTGGTGTCGAAACTCGAAGCCATCCAGCTAAAATAAATGCTCAACCTTGACAAAATTCTCGGGAAAAATTCACGTTACAGAAAACTCAGATATCTACAAGTCTCTCAACACCGCCACGGCTTCTTCACCATCAAGTATTGAACGTCCGCTTGAAATAGTCCCATCCAAATACCATTCCCCCATTAATAGAGTCCGGATTAGCGGAATTGCTCCAGTTTTTTATCTATTACTAAACTGTAGTAGTTAGAGTCAAACTTGTGCAATATTTTGTAATCGAGTTTAGCAGTTTGCCCTAACGAGATAAATACAGACTGTATCATAGTTTAGTTGGCATTTTAGTTTCATGGTGTGGTAATATGATTTGTGTCCATGAAATTTGTATGAATCGGAAATTCGTGACGGATATTGATTGCCGGCTGCTGGTACTTGACTAGACTACGTTTGAGCATGCAACTTTGGAAAGTGATTCGCTCCATATTTGGCCTCAATCAGCTAAAAAGTATTATATACAATATAAAACACATTTCCTTTTTCCTCACACCGTCTGCTCACTTCCCTGTCATACAAGAACGTTTATCCGATAAACACTTTCCTAATCTTAATGTACTGCAACTGCCGGCGTGTCTGAATACTCACTACGCGGAAGGATGATAAATTCCACGTAACCCATATTGCTTTAAGGCTTGCAGCAAATGCAGTGTTATGAAACTTGTTGGACAGGAGCTTATTGAGTCTTTCAGAGTTTACTTTCCCGTTAGTCTCTGTATTTCCATTAGTCGTAAAACACGAGTTTATTGCCTCTGCTCCCGGCCAATGAATAACAGAGTGATTTCTATATTGAAGCTGACGTTGAGGTTGCTACCAGGAACCACTCCACGCGGTGCTGTACCATGGCAAGGCTTTAATATTTCAAGGGGTTGTTATCGTAACTGGAACTGTTGATATAAATTTATAAACTTAATATTCCAATCATTAGCATAATCCTTAAGGACCAGGCCAGGCATCAGGTATTCGCTACCTTGTAGCAACTTGAGACTCCATGGGTTACGTCCGATGCAATGCACTGCAATCTAAATGTTTATTATCGTATACAAAAGCTGTACATGCTTTTAATATCCGGAGCAACTTCGGGCACAGGTAGGGTTCTTCTTTGCAGAGGTAAAGTGGTTGAGTACAAGTGGGCGAATTGAGGAGAATTCTTTTTCAAGTATTGACTATCTTTCGGATATGATACAGAAACTAATGCGTTGGCTGATAAAAATGAGGAATAGGAAATAAGGGGAAATTGGAAATTGGAGTTTGGGTAAAGACTAGTTGGGAAGATGGAACGGAAGTTGAAATTGTAGTATGGAAATACAAAAGGCCCGTGGGGAATATTCATTTGGAGCAAGGCGAGCTGTGATGGAAGCGCTCATTCCAAGAAAATGATGATGATGAAGAGGAATTACGGTAAGAGGTTTTGGATTTTACGCTAAGCTACAAAGAATGTCATGATGCAAGGAGAGAGAGAGATAGAGAGAGAGAGAGTATCTCTGTGGGGCAATTCATCTTGCTTATTTTACAAACGGCCGGAAGTATAGGTACGGTAACTGCAACTTTAGTTCTCCTTTCATCACTCGCTGTAAACAGATCTGTTCGGGCTGCAATTTCTGCGAATAAAATGGATGGAAATAAAACGCAAATGTTTGCAGAACGGAATGAAAGGAGGAAAGCCAAAATGGAGAGTGAATCCAAGGATGGATTTGTGTTCAAGAAAATGTATGTGTTTAAACCAGAAAGACGATAGCTGGAGATTCAAGGGCCGACTGATTCAACGAGGACGAATAAGGGCACGGTATTGCGGGATTGGCGGTGAGGGCTTTCTTTATAGGGACTACGCTTGGATGAATGACAGAGAGAATGTGTCTATTGTGATATAATTTGATGGTTTCTGCTTTCCGCTATCGTTTTCAAAGATTTCATGCTTGTTTGATACCAGATACAGGATGAGATGGAGAGAAAAGATTGGAAATTTCCGCATTCTCAAGCCCACAATACCTTGTACTCTGTTGGTGAAAGGGAAGAGACGGAGCTGAATTCAAGAGGGCTCTCATTCCGCATTTAAAGTCAGATAAGTGAGAGTATAGGCTGGGAATCCCTCGATGATTCCGATACACATCTCTTTGGATTGAACATCTGATAGAGGTGGAGGAGGTGGAGGGATGATGCATATGGAGGGATCTCCAGAGTGAAAGCATGTGAGCGAAATCAGAATCAGAGGATGAGCTTTAGCTAAACTGCAGTTGAATGGACAGACTGTGAAACACAGAGCCAAAGGTGCTTATTGAGAGATGATCTGATGAGGGAAGGAGGAGAGCGGCTGCCATAAAGTGCCGGAATGAGCTCTACAGCCGTGATGTGAGAAGTGCTTAGATTTGATGAGCCGAGTGCTTTTCAACAACGTTTCATTGTGCATAAGTAAGAGAAAAGTGTGGGATAGGACAGTTGTAACTATCTGTCATGACTTTTCATGGAACGTGTGTGCCATCTCCATTCTCGGCCTGTATGCTCTGCTTAACGAAGCGACGTTTTCCTTCGTCCCGGCTCATGATAAAATATTTCCGCATCTCTTTTATTAGAGCCCGGCTTAAGAGCCTACGAACATACGGACACATGCTTGGTGGGATGCGAACCATTGGAAATTCTCATGTGGGCACACGGGTCAGATCCTTCCGCTCTTGCACTTCCAACTAGGCTTGATAGTGTCCAAACCTCGAAACCGCAGGACGCTTTCTGAGAAAAACACCCAAATCCAGGTCTTTATTCAAGCTCTTTGAAAATGTCTACCATCAGATGCCCAAACACATACTGCCGACAAAGGCAACTAAGCTCGGACACGGCTCCAGCACAAAGGACGGCTGTAATCGGGCAATACTGCAACACCGCTTTTCATAACTTGTCCATTTTCGCCTGACAGAAGTCCGCGTCCGCAAAATGACCAGCCGGAAGCGCCGTCCTTTCAACCAGTGGTGGCGGAGGGAAATCCTGTCGCACGTGCTCCTTGTATTTTCCTCAGATGCAGCGAAAAAGTTGAACATTTTCAGCTCCTGAACAACACCAACAATCTGCTTTGCTTAAGCTTTTGTCCGAGGGGACTGAGTCCAAGAATCACAACATCATACACTGGACCCGGAATGAACTTCAAAAATCACATACGTGCGATGTACTGCGACAAAAATACAGATCTGTATAGGAACCAGAGACACCATCCAACTTTTTCATCACCGCTTTCAAAATTTGTTCTCTCTCAGAACAATCAACTATACCTGCCTGTGATCCACGTGGTGGTTCCACAAACTGGTATTGTCTTCCGTATTTTATTGATAAAACAAATTAGCAGCAATGCTTTCCACAGGGGTGGTGTAGCGGAAAAGTTTCTTCGTCTTTAGTTAAACACTAGAGTTTTCCCTTCCAAACTTGAATGCTCTGTGTACAGTTCTCCAGCTCCCTCCCCGTGGGCAACTTGAGATACGTAAGTCTCACCATCCGACCATCCCAAACTCCCAGTCAGTGAAGAAAGTACGACAAAACATTTCAGAGTTGAAGCAAATCCATCGCCCCATCTCACTTGACAGATAACGACGCACATTACTTAATTGTAAAGTCCCTGTTGTTGTTCGCCAGCCATAATTTTCAGGTCCTGAATCAGGAATGGAAGTAACGCTAATCTATTATGTAGTGGGAGAGGATCAAGCCTTTGTATGGGTGTCAGGAGCCCGGAGAAGGGTTGCAAGACGGCAATTACAAGCAGTAACTGCCAAAGTTCCCAACCCGTTTCAGAAAGGGAGGTGCTTTTTCTTCAACCGCTGCCACATGCTAGTCACAACCTTCCGCATCGAGTGCCTGTACCAAAGAACGTTCAAGAAACTTGAAGGTGGCATCCAAGAGGCTGTAACGATGTGGCTGAACTATGGGGGAAACCAGACAGGAAATTGGAATCGCATTAGGGAAAATCAACCAGGGAAAGTTGAGCAAGGGGGGTGCAAAGGGGTGACTTGGTATTATAACTCATTAAGCCTCCCTGGCTCAATCGGGTTAAATTTAAATTACCGTCTAAGTTTGTCCCAACCCCACTTGGTACTTTAATTATGGTCTTGGTTGCATCATTCATTGCGAGTTTAATCATGGTTGGAGCGGGAAATTATGGCTTTCATCAAAAGATTCAGCAGCACTACATCACACGAACCAGGTATTTTTGGTACACTTTTTACCATCGAACTACACCTCTCGGTGAATCCCAATAGGATCAAAGGCCAGGGACATTAAGAGTAAAGCATTGCGTAAATTATTGGCAATCACTGCCATCGTTTGTCATCCTGCACAGGTACAAGACCCCGATTTCAACTCTTCCCTTTCATTCCCCTTATAGTGAGGCTGCGGCGGCACGCAACTCAAGCTTGATCGAATACAAGTACTTAAGTACTTCTGTAACGCAGTCCTTTTCATATTCATTTTTGCCTCGTAGTAAATCCATGCAGGAAGTTAATTTGCCTCGGGAGCGGAGACAGGTCTTTCCATCACGTAGGCAAAAAGTGAGTACATAAGGTGGAACTCGTGTAGAAAGGAACTAATTGCGTACGTGAAAGGAGAAGTGATTCGAGAATTCCTCTTTGATTATCTTCAGTACGTGAACCCGCTACAGATTTGTAATCTCACGTGCTGCCAAGTCCAACATGTGATTTGACTTATACCTTCCCTGCGACGCGTCAACGCATAAATTTGTCAAATTTGCAATACTACCGTTCTTTCTTTCATGGTCACAACTTGTAGGAAAAAGTCAGGCGGTGGTATACCTAAAACCCTCAGCGAGCTAGTCATGAGGGCATTGGGCGGAAAAAGTAGCTTTTAGCAAACGGCAAGATAGTGCACGAAGAAATTAGCTGAACAAATAAAAGCAAAGGACAAAACAAATGGTAGGTGGAAGAAAGTTGGAAGAGAACACTTACCGAAGTTGGTGTGCGTTTACGGCTGTCGAACTGGGTGACAAAGGAGGAGGACGAAGAGAAACGTTGTCCTCATCGGAACTGAGGCATTTAATTAAAGTTGATTATTTTCTCATAGAGCGATATTAATTAGATAATCTTTTTGACAAACTTTTAAATGAAGAAAACTTGTATGCTTGAGCTGAGTGGCGAAAGTTTCCCGGCTTGCTTTTTGGTAGCACTAATCAAATTCCTAGAACACTGGCAATTCTCCACCGTCTATGTATGCGTAGCACAGGAACAAATCTTTGTATGTTCACTTTAATTTATATTGTTTCGTCACCGGAATGATTTATTCAAAAGTTTCTTCCCAAACCAGTAACTTGAACAAGTCAGTGGGAAGAAAACCTTTCAATTACTTTGTCACAGTTAAGTAATTCACCAGAGGCTCCTCCCAGCGGTAAACAAGAGTCCTGCAAAAGGCAAGAAATCAAACTTGAGTTAATTCCTCCAGTTTAATAGACCAGAACCTTATTGTCCAACCTTACTCGACTCAAGCCCTAATATTCGACGGAGGCTCCGTACAAAAACCGCTAATTGGCATCAACCTCAATGTAAGTCTCAAGTCGTAGTTATGACCATGTTATCTACCAGCAGTTAACATTGTTACGTGGGTTTAATAAACCAGGAGGAGGAAATAACCTAGCCATGTTTAACTCAATGAATAGGACGATCCACAACAACATGTAAACGTCCCGGTGATCAGATCAGCTTTTGTAGTATAAGAACGAGGGTGTGGGTTCGGCCCATGTCATATCATAACCTACAGACAAAGTCACGTAATTGCCACCATGTTTGTTCACAATCCGGTGATGTCAGGGTGGAAAAAACATTGAGATTGTGAGTTCGGAGGGGAAACAGTGTGGGTTGTGAAGCTGGAAGACGCCACTGAAGAAAAGTAAATTGGCATAGAAGACTTCCGCACTACTGGGCCTCCATTTATTCTCGGGTGGGGGTAACTGTCTTTCCGGTGGGAAAAAGGAATAGATTGAAATTGAAGAAAGTCGGGAGCATCTCCTCGCCCATGTCATCATGGTGGTTCATGCCGACGCTGGACTGTCTTGTCCTTCTCCTCCGATACTTTAACTGATGCAATGGTTGTAATTCAACATTCGGTAGCTGCAGCTAATAGTACGACAGAATTCAACTACATGTGGTACCGGTAAGCTGCAGCAATGCTCCACCATGTTTGCAGTCAACAATCTCTCACAACTAGAGCTCATGGCTGGGAAAAATGTGAGCTGTCCATCGGAAATTGTGCTACGGTAGCAACAAAAATCAGCACAGTCGTCTCAGGCAAAAAGGAGGTTGAAATTGAAACTATAAAAAATACTTACTAAAACATGTTTACATTGCAGAAAACAATGTAGGCTACTTGAAGCGATAAACCTTTTAGGGAAAAGTTGCGTCTACGTGGAATGAATACTCATGCCAGAGAGCGGAGAGAGGCTGGCAGAGATGGACCTCCAAGTTAAACAATGAGATGCTTTCACCGTTGCAACATGAGTCGGACTCGAAAGCATATTGTCGAAATCAGATACCGTCACTCTTTTTCATCCCGTCCAAGAGCTGAGAAACTTAGACGCTATAAACATTTTCTCCTCTCATTCAACAACGGCGCTTGGAGAAGAGAAAAAATAAAATAGCTAGAGAAAAGGCACACAGAGACTCAAACCGTCTAGAGAGTCTCTCCCACAAACCTTTTTTTTCTTCTACTTCTCCATACGTTCTCACCTAGGAAAAAAACTATAAAACTATACAAGCTGCCATTTCTGACTGACCTACCCCTTCGCAAGTTGAAATGCCGGTATTCCTCCGGGCAGTTTAAGTCGGCAGGGTGTGGAGAATTTTTACGTCCAATCATTATTACAGCTATTGTGTAAAAAATCCCAATTTCTTTCCGCAGACCAGAGCTCACTCACCGCTTCATCAGAGTTGTTGATTTCCGCCGGACGATTCTCCCGAGAGTCCGCGGCGAACAATTTCCACCTCGAAATTAGATTGCTTTTGTTAATGGGAGTGAAAAGCTGGAGGTGAAGCTAATAAATGCTTTAAAGCCACAAAACATTAGGATGAAGCACGCACAACAAATCGTAACGGACGCCGTTACTCTTGCAAAGGAATACTTGAGTCACGCCGTACACAGTTCACCACCGGCAACGATCCTGTCCTCTGCCTCACCTCTACAATCAGACTAAAGCGAGAGAAATTCAGCCATGCCTTCCCTATCCAGAGGAGAAAGTTGGTGGCGAGGGCTCTCTCTCTCACTCTCAGTCAGTTCAGTACACGCCATTCGTCTCCTTTAGTAGAAAGTAGAAAGAAGCGGGACTGGAAGTTGGACCGAGCTGTGAGCGAAGACACAAAAGCTCACACAGTCAAAGTGATATGATCATTTATGTGGGAGATGGAGTCCAAAATATGTGAATCCCCTCGCTCCAACGCCAGCCCTTCTTATTTTCTCCCCTTTGTAAACTCTTATTTTCATTTCACAACTGTTTACTCTTCTGAATTTTCCCCACCATCTACCTATCCAATATTGTATCAAGTTTGCTTTCTCCTTCATAAAATTCCTAGCTCAGACCTCAACGCCCTTCCCACTTCCTAATTATCTGGCCCTGCCACCGCACAAGATTCAAAAAATCTGACAAAATACCCACGCCTCCTTTTCACAACATGATCCAACTCTTGTCCCGCTTCTTCCTTCTTAACTAGCTGGAGTCAGCCGATGCCAAGATCAAATTCAGAGGCTGTACAATCTTATTCCTTTTCTTGTTACCTTGGTAACGGACGACTCGTTCCAGGTACACTGGCCTCTTGGCCGTTCTCCTCGGCTCGTCTCCATTTCAACCTCCTGCTCAGAAATGTAAATCCTAACGGGGATTATGACTCGAGCTGATAAAATTGAATTCTCTAAGTGGATAAACGGTTCAAGGTTTATGAGAGCCCGCCTTCCACCACATTTCACCTCAAGTTTGTAAGAAAGGAAAGGAAAACAAAGCCGGGGGGCTTGAAGAAACTCCGAAGAATTTATGTTTCTGTGGTGAGAAGCTGATGATGCAATGCAGAGGTTAACGGGCTTGGCTTCCTTGGATTCGGCTTATTCATTTAAATTGGATTCTCACACACAACGTTAGGCAAGAAGGACAAGCCGGTGGCATGAAGCACAGACAAACTGCATGTTCATCAACTTGACGAGCATGTTCCTGCCTGTGAATTATCCACTTGGATCAATCCCCTTTCGAAAACCGGAGGCGCTCGCGGAAGGAAGGTTGGGGTGAGTGGGGAACAAGTCGCTTGAAATTAGTATCACGAGAGGGGAATCATGAAAGATTAACGCGCCTCAAACTTGGTCTCCTGCTTGCTTACAGCACCATCGTCATCTTGCACGCCTCCTTTTTGGAAACAATCCGATAAAGTAGCAGTTTCATGCAACTTGAGTTCGAAAAAGAGGAGAAAAGTTGCCGTACGAAAAACTGTCCGATGTGGAAGACCTGACTTCCGAAAACGTTGCAGGAAGAGGAGCTGGGCCTCGTGCGAGGAAAGATGCAACCATGATTCCAGCCAGGGTGTGTGAGATCAAGATACGAGAACGACTTGTTTCAAATTAAAATGGCCTGAATGCAGTGCCAGAGTGCAAGGAAGCAAGCCCCCAAGAGGTTAAATTTGAAGAAGGACTCAACAGTGCGGTGTACTTCTGCAGCTAGAAAAAACGACAGAGAGGCATTTCAAATCTCTCCTCAAGATGGAAACTTGTCGCTTTGTATGCACCGCCAAAAGGTTTATTTAGAGATTCTTGAACTTCATTTCATGCTATGAAGCCGTAAAATTCTGATTGCTTGCACGCGACGGGAGCTGCAGCAGGGAATTCTGGAGAATTTCAAAACGCTTAATTGCACTACTAGCTGTTCCACAAGTCTCTCAGTATGGAACGTCGCTGTGAAATTTCTCCGAGGTATGAAGCTGAAAGTGTTCCTATTCTGCTGGAAGTACATGGTGAATGGCAGAACGAAGTTGACATGCCGAAGAAAGTTTCCTTCTTGAGTTAATGAGGCTCGGAACTCAAGTGAAAAATAATCCAGCCTCATCAAAGTAAGCCTGTACAAATCGTTGCCTTGCGGTCGGCATGAGTTGGGAATTTCCTTGATTTGAATAAGTTGTCGAATTAATATTCCTGTCCCAGCAATGTCTTCCGCTAGCTGTATATTGAACGTCTTGAGACAAGTTTAAGTCTCACAACATCCCAACAACTGATGAGAACGCATATGTTAAAGGCTACACAGGGAATATTTGGACCATGTATCTTTACACCGACTCCATTAGCTGAAGAATCCAAGTCACAGTAAGGGAACAACATGGAAGTAAAGTCCTAAATGGGGGTACTTGCCCGTTCAAGTCCGTCTTGGGAAGCCCTATGCGCTTGGCTGTAAGTTGAAAAGATAAAAAAGTGAAATTCATGGCTTAAATCCTTTTGTATGTATGTTGCTAATTCATTTGAGACGCTTCCTTCCATTCTTCTAGGACTGTGGAAATAATTAATCAGTTTATCAGACAAGCCTGACACATTCTAAAACTTTTACAATGCCGGGGGAAGAGGACTTGAAATATCTCAGTACAGGAAGTAACAATCCCTCCCCATTACTTCTCTCGTTTCATCCAGTCCGCTCATGCCTCCTGTACTTTCTCCCTGCATGTCCCATGCACAAGTTGAAGAAGGACAGGAAAAGTTATCTCGAGCTGGTAATTACAGGCTCAGCTTGTCAATGTCGCCAAGTTGACGTGCTCCATGTTTCCTAGTGTTTTAAATCTGGCACTAAACCTTGAACTTTGATGTTGCAGAGGTGAATTCAGATCCAGAGAAGGTTGAACATTTCCGACTGCTGGGCGTTCCTCCAAAATCCTTTGCACTTCCACCCAATTCCAGCCTGTGAATTAATTGCTAACTGTGTATTCTTACTTTGTCTAATTGCACCTTGTTTCTCTTGTGCCTCTGTTTCTAGAAACGTGACCGTCTGTTAGAAATGACTAACTCCGTGTTATACTAATTGTTATTGGGCGCATGCACATTGTGTTCGAAGAGTTATCGGCTATTACTAACCTGAAGTTCGAGTTAAAAATTTTGTAAGGCCCGACCGAGGCTTGTAAATACTTGTGCATGAACCTTAATTTTGTTCCTTAGTGTACGTAGGGTTTACTCGCTGCAAGTAAAAAGAGCATATAGCGGTAATATCATTTAATAAAAGGTATTTTTGAGGCTTACCTGTCACTTAATTCTTATTAATTGAGTTTAATTAGAAGAAAGCATGTGTGTGGGACGGGATGCAATGCCACGGCCTGCGTATTGAAACAAGTCATTCTCGTTGAACGAGTATTTGCAGAAGAAAGGAATAGCCTCAAGAATGTACACACAAAAGTTGAGCTGGTCCTAGAGTTGTTTTTGTGATTCCAGCTGAGGATATTTGTGCATGAACCTTAATTTTGTTCCTTAGTGTACGTAGGGTTTACTCGCTGCAAGTAAAAAGAGCATATAGCGGTAATATCATTTAATAAAAGTTATTTTTAAAGGCTTACCTGTCACTTCATTCTTATTAATTGAGTTTAATTAGAAGAAAGCATGTGTGGGATGGGATGCAATGCCACGGCCTTCGTATTGAAACAAGTCATTCTCGTTGAACGAGTATTTGCAGAAGAAAGGAATAGCCTCAAGAATGTACACACAAAAGTTGAGCTGGTCCTAGAGTTGTTTTTGTGATTCCAGCTGAGGCAATGATCCAGAAGAGTTTAGCGACAAATCCCTCTACGTGGAATCACACCTCACAACAAAAACTTTTTCCTAGGCTTTCTCCTCCGGGCGATGTGACGCTGATGTTTTCTGTGACTTTCACTTGTCATAGCATACGATGCCGACACCTGTAGTTTTGAAAAGGAGGGAAAATAAAAGTGAAATACGTACCATTCGCATGCCCAGGGCAAAGAATGGCGTGCCACAGAGTACAAAAATTTGTCGACCAGCTGCACGCAATCTTGCGCTTGATTGCATGCCGCTACATTGAATTGTAAGTCAGAATTATTTTCTTTGCAAGAACGCCCATCCAGAAATTCACATTTTTTACTCGCTGGTCCCTTTATGAGGAGTGTAGAGCACAAGCTTTGACTATTGCTACCCGCGGTGCATTATCACTAAATCATGTTTTAGGAAGGATAAAAATTAGCCAGGATAAGAAGCACGCACATGCCAAGGTTACTGTTCCGGCGACCATTTGAACGGAATGAGGCACAACGAAGACCGAAGACTTGTTGACGCACATTGAGCACAATTCCCATTCAATTTTATTGGCGATTAAGCACAATTACTGAGAAGGAGGAACGTTATGAAGCATACTGCCTTTAGAAAATATGATCAACAAGCCCGCACACTTTCTTACCACCGCTTCATGACAAGACAGTCAGCGAGTCTTCGTTTCTAACTCTAGCTTTCCCTCCCGTTCCGCTGGATTTGATGAGTTTTTAATGTACTCCCGGGCACCGAACAGGCCGTTCCTCCGATTTTAAGTGTGATCAACAATGCCTAATGTTCTCCGGCATGCACTCATTCAATAACTGTAAAACGCAGGGTTTTTGTAATAGCCTGATAATGGGATTCAAATAGCTCGGCTTTTTGAAAACGAAGTCACTGACCGCACATTTCAAAGCGGTGCTATGTTCGAAGTCATTTCGAGGATGTTTTATCTAAACGATTTCAAGTTCACATACTGCACATGCAGTTTCCTTTTGCCTGCGTTCTGGAACTTGCCTTTATTTTCGTTCTGTTGTTTGTTTTACCGCACCTTTTGATGATAGAGTAAAAGCAATGGTAAGCTGCCTAAATGGGAAAATCTTATTAGAACTCCTACATTGTTGGTCAGAAATGAGAAGGTTGTTATAAAATTGCTTGGAAACGATATCGCAAATGCAAAGGTTCAGCCTGGCACTAAAAATGCGATAATCATCATTGTTTTGTTGGCCTCTGCTGAGCATTCAAATTCACCCCTACGTGAGTACGGTAAATCTGGCATTACCATTTTTCAAATCGGTCTGCACATGTGACTTGCTGTTGTAAAGAACATTAGCGCGGCAGCCCTCGGTAAACCTCCGTGAACTTTATTTACCACTACTGCATGTATATGCAGATATAAAATTCCTCCTTGAAGCAGAAGAAAGTAAACCGTAAAAATAAAAGCAACATGAGAAGACGTAGCCCGTGGACCTTTTCTGCCCAGCTTGCGCTGTTACACCGTTGAATTTTTCAGAAAGGGTTTATTGTTCAATTCCCGAGGCATTCAAAGCTTGTGCATTATGGCCTGTAACTAGTGCAGCATGAACCTGAACCGCCACTGGAGGGGAGGACTTCTCCAGGATTTATATCTGACTGTGCCATAATTCTCAATTCCTCTTTGCTTCCTTTAGAGACATAAAAACAGTGAATGTCACGCAAATAAATTCTCCTAAGAGCTCTTTACCTCACTATCAACTTTAGGAACTGAGAATGGAAAGTTCAGTTGAGTGTGATAGAGACAGTCTCCTCCGTGGACTTCTGCAAGACTGAGATGGATATTTCTGACGCTATGAATCGCCAGCTTCATTTAGACCATCCTTAATTATGCGCGTTTTGGAGAACTTAATCGTTTGTATCGCATCATATTACGCTAGTTAGCCTTCTAAATTTTCATTATCTACTTCATTACGAGAATCTCACACTTTATAGACTGATCAATATGCTTTATCTCGAAGTGGGCTTGAAGGTTATCGGCTAAGCAAACGGCCCCGCAAAGTGCTAATCACGTTTGGTACATCAATCCAGGGACAGTGCCTTACATGCGAAACTAAGGACTCGAAATCCTTCAATCACGACATCTGATGGATTCAAATCACATCATGTCGACGGCCTTTTCACTCCAGAACAACAAACATATACCGAGATCGCACTATCACGTTGGTGAAAATCATTATTTCATCTAACAAGGGGAAATAAACGAAAGCAAATACCGAGATAGTAGTAACGGTGATGATGTTTATCCTTTAAACACATTCGAAGCGATTAATTCACATATGTTTTAAAGGTAGTCATTTTGAACTGTTACAATAACTTAATAACATATATCATTTGATTCCTGCCATCTAACTTACTCCAAGTAATATTATGTAGTAACTGAATTTTCTAACACTACAAATGTCCGTGCTGTCACTGAAACAAAATAAGAGGAAATACCTGCCATTTCGCAAGACGAAGACAATGCGTTTACGCAAACCAACTCGTAGAATTTCTCGCTAGTATTCAACACATGTACAGTTATACACACCATTAACATTATAAATAATGTAACAGGTCATTGCGAAGTGGTGGTCACAGCTTCAGTTTACGTTTACCTGGGGAGGGAAACAATTTGTGGTTCGAGGGCTAGAAGTCTCTGTATTATGCACAAGTTATTCACTGATATAATTTGGCCTTCTACCGTGTCGATGATGGCAGCGCCAGCAGGAAAATCAAGAGTTTAGCTGCAGCCCACGACGCCATTGAGCTAGGATTGTTAAGCTGTATTGGGCAGCGAAATCAAAAACGGTACAAACAACTTCCAGATGCAGATCTTCACATTTCCTTCACCATAGTCACTAGAATATTTATCCGTCAATACACACGACCACACAATGGCAGGAAGACACACTGGGCATCGTCATAGTCCATACAAAATACGAATGCGCTTAGCCTCAAATGCGATCACATCATACTTTCACTTCAAACACCAGCACACGTTGCAAACAGCAATCTTTTAAGGAGAACAACCACGTAAATGGAATTTCTCATACAGCAGTCGCGGTTAGAGGAAGCAGCTGGATGAAGTACTTGATGACATGCTGGACTGCAAGCTTGATGCGATGCTGGCCAAAGCAATGCGTCTTAAGGGCAGTTGAAACGGAACTTCCACTTTCGATTCTCTTTTGACATCTTTCGAGGATTGGGCAGTGATATCTTTCAGTAGTTCAGATTTTCCGTCAAAATCTAACACTAATAGCTTTGTCTCTTCAGTTCCATTTCTACTCCCGACTGCACAAACGAGTTTTGTTTCAGACGAACGTATTCTCCACACTACTCCACCTCTACCGCCGCTATCTAGAGCCACAAGGTTTCTAACAAACTCTCCTGTAAACAGAGTGATAAAGATTAGTACTTCAGATTAAGTTTATAGGCCTTTAAAATTTTAGAAAATCAATTATAGGCATTACCTGTTTCAGTATCCCACAGTTTAACGGTACCATCGTCGGAAGACGTTATAACAAACTTATCTATTAGTTGTAAACAAGTTACGGCGCTTGAGTGTTTATTCGGACCTAAAACCCAAGAGAATTCCGTTAATACATATTTCCCATGTGCACATCACAACCAAAACTATTTGCCGTAACTTCTAACATATTAAAATTTCAAAATCCAAGTACCTGCAAGTGTCAAAAGGCATTGGCCTGTAGTTACGTCCCATATTTTGACTGTGGAATCAGCGTTACCAGAAACTAACAAATCATCGCGGAGCTCCATTCCTGACGTTAAACTTTGATGCCCCATGAGTACATGTTTGCAAGTGCCAGTTTCAACATCCCAAACGCGGATGCTAGTGTCCAAAGATCCACTCACAACATGCACCCCATCAAACTGAAATTTTATGAGGAATGAGCTAGTGTCAAATTACATGCTTCTTTTCATAAAATCAAAATGTAACTAAATTAGATCAGCCTACCTGTAACGAGTAGACCCTGTTTGTATGCCCCGTTAATTCGTACAGACACGTTTCCTTTTCCGGATCCCAAATCCTAACATTAGAATCATAGGCACCAGACACAACTAAACGTCCATTGTACTGAACACATCTGACAGCTGCCTGATGACCGGTAAGAACGTGTAAACAAGCCCCGGTATCTACGTCCCACATTCGCAAGGTGGAATCGCGAGATCCACTGACAACCCTACAAATATTTTCAAGGTTAAGTATTCATTTCTAACCGAATACAATGCACCAAGTGTCTTATTAAAGGCTAGTATTTCACAAAACACTTACTTGCGGCCGCATAAGTGCATACAACGAACAGTAGAAGTGTGGCCAGCTAAGGAATGCAGGCACTCTCCAGTTTCGGCATCCCAAACTTTTAAGGTTCTGTCAGTGCTGCCAGATATAATTGTGGTTCCCGACATCTGAGACGACCAAACACCTCCAGTGTGACCTGTCAGTGTTCTCAGGCACCTCCCCGTTTCAGCACACCAGACTTTTAACGTATTATCATCCGAACCCGAAACAATCCTGCAACATACGAATTACATTTATTTGGAAGGAAGCAACAGTATTTCCACTCACCAATAAAATATAACGCTAAAAATAACACTCTAATACCTGTTTTCTGAAAATTGGAGACAGGTTATCACGTGATCATCGTGACCTTTCAAAACTTTAAAAGGCCTCAACGGTCGTTGTCGCCAGTTCATTTCTACAGTGTGTTGCTTTAAAAATACTCCCTTCCAACTGGCTGGAGGTTTTTCAGCATCTGGAGGTAAAGGTAATCCTTGACGACGTTTGGATCTATACAGTCGTTGCGACATGGCACTGAAGTGTCCCACACCAGCTTCCCTGCACTTTTCTCTCCACAGCAAGTTGTCGTCTGCTAGAATTCTCCAATTTTTGCATGTTTGTGCGGCCCGCAATAAATCTTTTGGCTCCAGGAAGGACAAGACGTACAAAGCGAGCTGCAATAATTCATAATTTGGTGAGCTTTGTTGAGTAATCATAAACAATTTACAAATCCCACGAAAAAGCTTACCTCCTTTGGCAATAGCGATATAAAATCTCGTTTTAGCTGAGGCTCGATGATTTTCATCATGTACCGCACTTGGGCCGATTCACACGAAGCAATCAACTCATTGATTGCAGTCAGTCTTGTATCATGATTCCAACCCTGAAAGTTTAGTAGAACCAAAATTTCATTATTTCAATAAGCAGGAGCATTATTTTGCTTCTCGTAAATCATGTAAACCAAATCAACTCCGAGTGGGTACATTACCATAAAAGTCTGAAGCCACGACTCCATATCCGGTGGGAGATCCTCGCAAGAATATGGCGAGGCATATTTCAGTTCAAGAGTATCACTAAATTTCATTTCTTCATCGTTATCGTAAGTCTCATCTTCCGGACTTTCCGTTTCAATGCTAGCTTCAGGGCTTTCGACCTTTATGCTGACTTCTGGAGTTTCAATCTTTATACTAAATGTTCCACTAGTATAAAACAATAAAATGAGCTCTTAACATTCACCGACCAAGTTTCAATAAATACCAGTACAATATGATCCAAATCATATGTTCAATTTTCCTTACTCGTCCATGAGTTCTTCTGCATCTTCAGTCACTGATTTCTTAGAGGGAAGAGCTTCCGGAGATTCGTCACCGACATCTTCTCCTTTCCTTTTGCGCTGCAAAATTCACAAATAATTGAGTATCCTTCCCGGGCCAGAGATTCACAATAAATTTAAGGTCTGGCTGGAATGCTGTCAATATATAATTTGGAATACTTTCCGGAAGTGAATCTTCTTTCCCCTGCTATTGTAGAGCTTGGACAAACAAGTACCCATAGTCTAAATCTTTGCGATTTAAGTAAGAGCTCAGATATGTGCCTGGAATTTATCATTACTACAGACGAACCTAAACTCTCTTTCAGGAGTCGCGCGATTTGAAATAGAAACTTAAGCGTGCATGATCCAAAGGCATTCGTGTCTGTGGCTCATAAAATCTCTACCAGTAAACTCGGCAGTAAACACTGAAAATTCCTTACACAATGAGCACTTATTGCGCTGAATCTTCACAAACTCTGGCATGGAATGTGGAGGCATTTACAATCTAAACAAATGAACTCACTAAGTAATAATTTGCTCTGCAGCAGAGATTAACAAAAACTGTGACATTGGCCGATATTACCTGGGACATGATGAAATGTCACCGGAGTTTCGGCAAGGACTTCACACTTTCTAGTTCGCGCTACCTATCTAAATAAAGCTCATCGTGTACTGTCTAAATTTTTTGAAGCGCTACAACCAATAATGGCCTGTTATCTGAAAGTCTAACATCTTGTACCTTGTTATTGACACTGAATGGAACTCATCTATGATATTCAGTATTCCAGCACTCAAGCTAGTAAATTGCACCTGCAGTTTTACAAGCCGATAAGCTAATGTGAAAACGCTTTGAATGCCAGATGCGATCCAACTAACTTTCCCTAATAATGCTATGCAGTAAGCGCCAGTTGTGCACATCACTACTTTAAATACAGACACTACCGTGTGAAACAAATTAAGTTTGCAGAAACTGTAAGTGAGAATTCCTGGAATAATTGCATCAGATAATGTCCGTAACGGACTACTCAACTATTACGATCACAAATGTTGTCCATCCACTTTTAGCGTGGACGCATAACTTTTTCTCCACCATTAGCAGCGAACTACATCACACTGGCATAGTTTTCTAAACCCCTAAAGAAATTAAAGTAACTCGGAGATATTGGGGGAAAGATCTTCTTGATGTAGAAATATAAACTGATGTGGCCCCTTAAATAACTTTCAGCTCACTTTCCGGCTAATCAGACCCAAGTTTTCCAAGACAATGATTTTTTACATTCTCCGTGCAACTAAAAAACTAAATTCCCAAAACTTTATTGTCGTCAATCGAAAAATACTGGTTTTGTCAAATAAAATGCAGGAAAATCTATCGCCAACCGTAACCTTAATAGAGCTCTAAAGAAAACATATTCTGTTTCAAGATTATTTACAGGACGGAATTTGCATTGTCGCGAGTCTACTTCATTTGCTTAAGTTCCTCGATTGACTCTTTGAGAAAAGAATATCTTATCTTTCTTCAATTGTGTTTGCATTTCCAAGGATTGCAAAATACCCTTTCGTAATCTGTCGATCTCCAGGAATTTAATCCTCCGAAGCGTCGGAGTACAGACATCAACCAGAAACTTTTGCAGGTCAAACAAAAATGTATATACACCTCTAAAGATTGTAAATTATAATGTTTTACCTGATTTGTGTTGATGACAAGAAATCCGATATCGGGACAAACTCCTTCCATTTTAGAATTAAAAAAACATGTAAAATTATCTAAAATCCTAAACCTTGTCCACCACCACCACTTCTTTGCTTTACTTAATTAGGATGTGGTTCTATCTTTCAAGGGACATTCGATACAATGGGCAGCAAGGGAATCCGTTCTTCAGAGATTGTCATGTGTTGGTTCATGCAGTGTCCCTCATACTCGCAGATACAAGCGCTGCCTAAAACCACTTTTTAAATTCTGTGCAGTCTCATGCAAGCATATACATACGTATCCCTTTAAACTTTTCGTACAAAAAACAATGAATTTGGCCGTACATAAGAATGCATACACTTAAAACCATGCTTGGTCACATCTTCAATTGAACAATTGTTGTTTGTGGGAAGCGTCCGTAGCTTGCGTCGTATCTAGCAACACAAAGTACGATTGTGCAACGGACAATCCAAATCCCAAAGCATATACCTTAAATTCAGACCAACCACAAAGGCTACGTTAGGGTTCACCATAAGACAATAATGAAAGATGCACCTAGCGTCGTGGAGGACAGACCCTGCTAACTCAGATCCTTAAGGCTCGGTACTACTGACTTTCAGGACAAATCGTACACTTGTGCAAGATTGCATTGACTTGCCTTGCGCGCTACCTATCGAATAATATGGGAAAACAAAAATCAAGGATCATTAAGGATCCGGTCTTCATACCGGGAAGTTTTAAATGTGTCCAAAATAATGCAGAATTTTTGCACACATGATTATCACAAGGCACATATATCCTTCTCTCATGTGCCTGGTATGTATATGCATGCTTTGTATAAGAAAGTGCAAAATTAAAACGTGCACTAAAAATATAGCGGTATACTGCAAAACTGTTCTTCTAGTCGCTAATCATAAATATTGCTCATTAAATTTAACAATAATGAAAACTATTGATTATTTGAAAGTTAGTGCCTAAAAAGGGCATATTTTCTATTAAATTAGTGCACCAAACCTAGAAGAAAATTTACGCTGATCAATTTCGAAGATCGTGAGAACCCATTGAACGACGACTTATTGGATGCAAATTAATCTCCAGCAAAAATACCATCAGGTGGACCTAAGGTTTTTTGCGTTGTTGGCTTAGCCGGTGCTACAAGTACGTAATGTTTACACTCACAGTCATGTTATATTTTTAACTTACAGCAAGCGGTTCATCTCTACTTATGTCTTGATCTTGAAGGTCGCTCGCCATTAGAAAGTTGGCACGCCGTGATGAAAAGCGAAATTCACTGTTTGTAGACCGAACGAAAGGTAGGTCAACAATGGGTTGGGAGGAAGCTTCCAGCTTTTGTTGTTCTCAAATGTTTCTCATTAAGACTATTCTCAATGCGTTTTTTTCAGAACGTCGATCTTGCAGCCCGCAACAATTTTGGAGAAACAATGGTGTGATTAAAAAAGCGAACAGATTCTATTGTATACGGGTTAACCACCTTAGCAACTTGGGTTGTGTTATTTCGTAAGTTAGAAGATAATAGTATAACAAGGTTTAAGTGCTTTTTCACAGTTAAAGTTTGTACAAATACAATGCTGACAAGTGAATTTGTCTTTCTCTTAGTGTCATCAATTTAGGGCATAATGACATCGAATTACGATCATCTACCTGTGGTCGTGGATACGGTGGTGGTCGATGGACTTAGCCGTACGAAAGATGACTACGTTCTCAGGTTTATCAAAGATGTGTTCAAGGCAAGAAACTTCAGTGAGGTAAGTTTAACTTCGGAATCAATCTCTTCTGCTTTGAAAATATGTGATACTGACAATGTATTTTCGATGCGCTAGCTTGCTATATTTGCATCAGAAGCTGGGAAAAAATTGGAGAGGATTGGGTGCTTCAACAAGGTGCACGTCGTCATTGACACAAATAAACGAGAAGATGCCTCATCTCTCGGTTATGAGGTAAATGAAGTCCACTTAAGATAATGGATGGCTATGGCATAGTTTATAATTCTCGCACGACGACGTAAACTCATTTTTCTGCTACAGGTTACATTCGTCGTTAACGAGATGAATCGATTTGCTGGAGGCATAAATACTATGATTGGCTCCAACGAAGGTTCCGTTATTTTATCTACTCGACTCCCCAATTTCGCTGGAAGAGGAGAACGTATTAGTATGGAGCATGCATTTGGTTCGAATAATCATAAAAGTTCTCATTTAACTGTCGCTAAGCCACTGCCACAACTAGGTTCTTCTGAGTAAGTCTTTTGTCAAGTGTCATTTTGTTTTAGACTGAAGTTAGATTATTTGGTTTAAAATTTAAGACTGAATAACTGATATTGGATGTGGTTTCCGCAGGGTCAGCTTTACTCTTTATAGAAATAGCAATTCTCATCCTCACGCGGGCTTTAATTTAACAAATAGAGGAGGAGTACTTGATTTTTTCTTCTCTCCTTTTGCTGGTGTAAGCTTCTTTTACGTCCGAAATTTTTACAGTCATATTTTGGGTCTATAAGATGATGAAAACTATGATCGCTAATTTTTAATATAAACACACGTCTTTTGCAGATAAAGCATAATTTCCAATGGGAAGGTACTTGGCGAGAAATGGAACCAGCATCTCGTGTCACTTCGTTTGCCATACGAGAACAGAGCGGTCATTCATTCAAATCAGCCATTCGACATATAGCTACTGTTGATCATCGAGATCAGCCAATTTTTCCTACCACTGGCATGTTCTTGAAAATAATGCAAGAATATGCTGGGTTAGGAGGCGATGCTGCGTTTTTAAAAAATGAGTCTGAATTTCAAGTCAATGTTCCCTTGCCTTTGCAAACTGTAAGCATGTTATCCGCTACGATAAGAACTACTTTGGCTTTTACTTATGAAACTATCATGTATATGTAACTTTGGACTAAAAAGTTTGGTTTTACTTACCAGGTTTTACAAAGCTGTCTTCGCTTTGGTGTTATGTATCCAGTGGACAACTTTCCAGCTTATAACAGCAGTGATCTATTTTATTTGGGTGGGCCGCAAACTTTGCGCGGCTTTGAAATGAAGAGTTTGGGTCCTAGAAGCGAAAGTAATGCATTAGGGGGCAAGGTACGGTTATCATCGAACGGTGAAGCGTATTATTAAGTTTCATTTAAACTATTAATGATTTGCATGGCATTCATAATTATTCAAATCTGCAGACTTACTGGTCATCTGGACTACATATATATGCGCCACTACCATTTTCTGTTGGGAAAGGTTCCTTCGGGGACTATTGCCGCACACATTTGTTCGCCAATGCTGGAAATGTCGTCGAAAATTCACTAAGTTTTTGTAAGTTAGCAATCTCAATCAAGCTTTTTGCGCCAGTATTGAGGTGCAGCTATTTATTCAAGTATTTTTGGAACTTTCTAGCTGATGATTTCCTTCCAAATCTGGAAAGCTTGATTTCGGATTTTAAGGCGGCCTACGGGTTGGGACTAGCAATACGTTTGGGGCAAGTTGCTCGCATTGAGGTGAACTACTGCTGGCCTCTGCGTTACAGCACCACAGATAAACTAGTTCGAGGTTTTCAGATTGGAATCGGGTTAGACTTCGTGTGATGATCAGTTTCTGTAGACTGAATAGTAGGTTCGATCAATTACGCTGGCTTATTTATTTTTTAGAAGTTTACCGCGATTTATCAGTGCATCATTCATGTTATTCCGTGTGCTACAGTGTTTCCCCAGTTTAACACAATTAGCAGCAATTTTCTCGCATGTAAGCTAGACATGCCAGATTTCGTAGTGAAACTAAAGCCGAAAATGTTATATCCACGCGGTTTTATTTTGAATTTTTGATTAGCACGCGCTTGTAGTGATCATGATGGGCAAAGTGTAGCATGTGTAGTGAGGTGAGCGACAGTCTGGAAAGATTTCATATGCAATCATTTCTGCAAAGGTCCACGTATGAAGGAGCGAAGAGCTTCACACTATTATTCACATAACGCTTTACCCAAATATGGCATGTCTGAGTTTAAAAAGCTTGACATCGTGCTCACCATTGCAAATGAAGTGAACTAATTCCTGCTGCAGGAAAAATTTTGACGACGAAACAGTGCAAGTCGCTAATGGCTGACGCACTACAGTCGTAAAAGGCCAAGTTGTACAATACTCGTTTTCCCCACAAGATGGATATTACATCTTTCTTCCATAACTGTTTGCCTTTTGCAAGATCAGGATTAGCATGCTGTACAGGGACGGGGATATAATGATACAAAAGACCTTCAAATCGGTTCACCAAATAAGGTATGGCTTGCAATCCACCTTATTTGTCTTCTAGCAAATCAGGATTAGCATGCTGTACAGGGACGGGGATATAATGATACAAAAGACCTTCAAATCGGTTCACCAAATAAGGTATGGCTTGCAATCCACCTTATTTGTCTTGTAGCAGGACAAGATTAACAGCCAAAATCTCTTTTGTCACCTGCTGATCTCTCTCAACTTGAGCATTACCTGTTTTACGGGAGGCATGAGGATCAGTTTTACAGTTTTAAGAGACATTGGGCCATCCAAGTAAAAGTTGCAGTCGCAAGGGCTTCTCTAAAATACTTCTGCTACCATTACTTTCCTTAATCTCAAAAAGATGTATGTGGAACCTCAGTCTCGATAATAATGCTACCAGTAATTTCATCCATGAATTAAATCCTGCTCTAGCATGGAATCACAAGCACATTATTGGCAAATCGACGTTACGCCTAGGGTTGGTTATACACAAGTTACTTGCTGCAGCCGAGATAACTCGGTAGTCACGACGGTGAATTTTAAATATACGTTCCGCGTGTATGCGGGTGATCATCTCCAATCTCAGCTCTCCAAGAGAGACTCTCGTAGAGATGATTCTAATTCTGACGCACGCA
>VRMD01000345.1:0-28970 GCA_009872375.1 Sminthurides bifidus
CTGCCTACCTACCGTGAGTAAAACCTCGGTTGAATTCCCCTGTCACCAGAACTTGAGCCACTTACAGAGTTCTTGAACTCGTGCCCATTATTTGAAGCCACTTGTCTCAGAAACTCTCCGCAGATGCAGATACACTGTGAGAATCATTTACAACCTTAAAATGTTCAAATTTCTAATTAATGAAAGCTTTCATTCCCTACAAAACACTAGTAGCTTGAAACGATTCCAGTCTAAAGAATCGATTAGGAATTAAAGGCAGTTTAAGTAAGACTCAAATTTCAAATTACCGGGATACAGCCAAACATCACATCCGCCTATTCCTAACGGGTTTTCCTGATTCCTTTCCCTGTATGTGTATTGTAAGCTTATCTCATAGCTTAAATATTCTGAGACGAGGACACGAGGAAGTAAACTGAGGGATCTCGTGCACGGCTCTATGTACAAACAGGAAATGAAGTGAGGACAGACGAATTCTAAAATGCCTTTTAATTATAGTTAGGCGGAGGTCGTGCGGGATCGGTTCCGATCATTGCTGTGCAACGGTTAGCTGGTACTCCTCCGCCAAGAACCACCGTTCGGCTTCATAACCTCTACCAAGAGCTCGAAGATGAAATGGCAGCCAATTCCCAGGGATTGGGTGCAATCGTGCCCTACAGGAGATCGGTAACTCCACTCCGGGCCGTCACGCCGATCAGAGTGAGCCCAGCAAGGTCTGTGTCTCCCGGACCGATTCGACGAATCACTTACCATGCTCAACCGGAAGAAGAAGTGAGGGAGTACTCGCCTGTTGCGGTAAATCCTTATGTGTGATGCAGTTTTATTCATGCCATTTACCGCCAGTATTTTACAGTCAAAAGCCATTGCGAAAAGTTGATGTTTCTATCACACTGCTACAAAATAGCATGTATTTTAGAAACAAACAAACGAATTTTTTCCTTACGTCCTCATAACAATTCAAAAAATATCAAGAAAATGAGCCTTCCCATCTTTTACATACGCTCGAAAGAGCTTCCACTTGGAAACTCTCCATTTGTCTCTTTGCCCCATAACGACAATCGCGTACTACGCCCTATATGACCACAATATCAACTTTCACCCACAGGAATACCAGCTGAAGCCCGTGGCTCGCAGTCGTGCGGACGACTACTTTCTCCACCTGGCTTTGGGACTTCAGCCTCCGCTTTACAGCCTTCACCACATCCCATTGAGGTACGTGCCAAGTCCCAGGAGATTAACTCAGCAACTTATTTGTTTGTACTTTCACCGCTTGTAAATGGATCTTCTCAAGTCCTTGCTTCTTTCAAAGCCATGGGAAAAAGTTGCAACAACTTTTACTCCCCTATGTTGTCCTTGACCTCCCCTATGTTGACAACCATGTCACGCTCCATCTTCAAATAGAATTGATTCTAGGCATGAATTCCAAAATCGAAATGATAAAGAATTTCATGTCTCGGCAGGGCATCAATGCCACCTTGACTTTCGTTCTATACCGGCAGCAATTTTACCAAAAGAGACATTCAATAATAACCTCTTGTTGTTCACTTAGGAGTGCCATGGATCTTAAGGCAGCTTGCGATGTCCGACGTCAATTCGTCCACGAACGTAACATGTACGACCCCCTCGCCCGCCTTCAATCCGATATTTACCGGATGTCCTTTAACCGAGCACCCCGCCGCGTGCCCTCAGGCTACATTGGTAAGTGTTTGACATGGTAGTTCATCGTAGCTCAAAAAGTGCAAGAATCGCAACACAAGTTCAACTATGAATGAGCCGGCTATAAATAGCTTCTTACTTAAGACTGACCTCTCTCATTGTCATGCCGTGTTTTTTGGCTTACAGCGGGCAATGGAACTCTAGCGTGCTTGACATACGCCGGCGGTAAGCCAATTCCCAAGAGGAGGAGGTTCTACCCGGACGAGGAACTTGCCAGCGACTACAAGTTCAACAATTACTACAAGCCGTCCGCCGTTGGGTCTTACTACTCCACTGCTGGAAAGAAGCGTAAGTTAATGCAAGAACAGGACTTTTGATTCATATTCACATCTCGTTCAAGAATACCGAGAAAGAAAGACAACTACAAAGGAAACTGTTGCAGAGAAGCCTGCCCAGCATGCCGTTAACGAGTGGCATTATCCCTTTCATCACGATAGGAAAAACTGAGCCGTTGACTAGCTTCAAGTTTAGCTACTACTCGTACAATACAGGAAGTGGATGGGCCACTGCGAAGTAAAAGTTGAAGGTTGATGGTAGCGGATAGATGGATCGGTTGTAGGTGTAGTGGGATAAGTTAAAGCGTAGGCGATAAAGTTATGGGGACCATGGTTTCAGCTCGGGAAGAAGCTGGGAAATGTTATTGCATTATGGCAAATAGAAACTTGGTGAAGTGAAGCGGAAGGAGGGATGAAACAAGGGAAACTGTTCAGATTTGCCGACTTATTTTTGGAGCTGCTGAATTACATCATGGCAAGAGGAAAAGCTATAAAGCAAAACGGTTTAAATAGAACGACAACAGGTCGGTTAACGCCTTTGATCAAACTCAAGTGACAAAACCAGCAGAGGATTCTTAATATCCACCTCACTCTGTCACGAGGATGAGGCTCGCCAGGGCCGCGAAGCTACAGTCTATTTAATTTCTGCGTGAGGATGGCCTGTATTATTGCATTCCGTAAACTTAATTGACCGAAATCAATTGGTCTAACGGTCTTTTCAAACTGGTGGGGGGGTTTCAAAGCTACCATTGCCATTGTGCAGTTCCTATCACATCTTTTGAACTGTTTTCATAGCCAAAGATTAGGGCCTATCTCAAAGCCTTAATGGCTTTAAGTACAGGGGGCATCAAAGAGGAAAAAAAGCTATGCATGAATCCGTCTAGCTCCGTAAATTATGTGAAATTTGTCGCATCTAATGTCGATAAAGCCATTTGAATTACTTGCACCAGGACACATGGTCGTAAGCCTGACATGAAAATTTCAAACGCTTTAGACAAATGTTACAATTAAGTCAAGTTTAAATTACATCGACTCCCAAGCCATGCTACAAGTGATCAAGTGCATATGGATTTTAACCGAAAAGTGCTCTGACGTCAGGGTTGCCAAAACGGTTTTACGCTTGTTACCTGCTTAACCATCCAGTAAACAGTATCCCTTTGAATTGAACGCAATTCTCTCTCTGTTTAATTAAAACATGAGACAGTGGCACTGTCTACGGCCTGTGGCTACATTATTGCCTTGTTATCGTGCTTCGTGCCTCTGTTTTGACCCTATAGACTCTCCTGGGAATGTGCAATCTTTTTGATAGTATAATTTTCATGTACTTCACAGTTGTGGAGTATGAGCATCTCCCTCGCATTATTATGCCTACCTAGATTTTATGTTGCAAATCCACCGTGACCGAATTAGTTGCAGCTAAATATAGCTTTTGTAGATTAGAGCTTTAGCGAAACTGTCGGAAGTGACAAGGATGTAAACAGGACCGTATTTTCAACAGATTGCCTGCCAAATCTGACAGATAGTTGCGCAAAGGGACAACAACAAAACTACAGGGGCGGCAATTACATTTAATGTGACATGTAAAAATTCCACTTATTCAAAACTATCCAGCCGTGATCTCAACTCAGCAACTTCGAGAGAAAAAAAGGCAAACAAAAGTCATTGCAGTATACTTCTAACATTAGCTCCTTCACTCCTTCTACTATAGCCTTTTCTTAAGTTGAAAGTAGTCAAATTACGATACGTCACATTATGACCCTGATCGAACAGAAGGAGCTGAACAAGTAGACCGTGGCCTTGTGCTCACCTCACTTTGCACAGGAAGCTGAGGAAATCTGTGCTAATTAAACGGAGTCTATAACCGGTGGGTGGATTGAATCCCGGAGATTTGCATTAGTTAAGGGTCGGGCAGCCGGAAATGGAACGACGACGTGTTCTTTAACGTGGGTGGCTATAGGCTGTCGAGGGCGGGTTTTAATTAGAAAGGAATCTAGGATACAGATGCCCAAGCCCAGGCATGGCAAGGCCCATGTTGATTTTGAAAGAAAGCGACTGTTTCGGAAACTCTCTGGGGTGGATAGAGAAAAGGGAGACGGGAAAGAAGAGATGGAGAGAGAAATTGTGGGGGAGGACGGAGAACTAATGAAGAAGATTCACGAGCATATTTTGCCACATCAATGAAAGCGACAAGATTACAGGCTAAGCACGCACCAAGGGAAAATTCGGTTCAAGGAAAAAATTGTTAGGCGTGATTCAGATGAGTTGGTTGCGAAATATTTTCGAGTTTTGTCAAGTGCTTTTTGTTGCTTGCTCGGAAAGTAAGCCAGCTGGCTTAGATGTGCTTCTGTGGCTTTGCTTTATACAAGGGAATTTGCTTTGCTTTGCCTTGCAGCTGTCTACCAGCCAATTTACCGCAGCAAGAAGAGTCTCCTGGGCTTACCGGATACTCCTAAATCTTACAAGAAGGTGGGTAATTTCTTTTAAATTGCAAACAGTCCTTACATCAAAATGGGCATTGGGAACAGACAAATGCTTAATGATGAAGCGGAGGCGTTGTAACAAGTTTTGGAGGGAGGGCTATGCCTTGTGGCGTGTAATGAATACCTTAAGATCGGACTTCACGCAAGGAGAATTTTTTCGAGAAAATCTACAAAAGAAATGGAAGAAAGTGTGACGTGATTCACGCTGGTAGAAAACATTGGCCTGTGAGGACTACGAGATAAAAAGGACAGGAGCTACTTGAAAGCGTAATCAAATAGGATTGAAAACGACTTCTGAGAAAGAGTTTATTACTGCAACTAGGCAAATACCGAGTGAGAATATTCTCGCAACAGCGTCACGGCTATAGACTGTGTCGTTTCTTTGTGTTCTGCAGTAAAATAGAATCTTTGAGAATAGTTAAAGTATTCGTACATGCTTCTGATGTAAATCAAGAGCCTATTGTGGGACAAAAATATTTAAAGTAAAATATGTACGAGCAGCTATGGAAGCCTCCTTCTTGTGTGCATGGTTCTGCAACGTTGCTGAGATAATAATTTTGAGCTGCTACTAATTCCAGGAAACTGCATCCTACTGGGAAACTCGGTCCAGCAACAAAAAGAGCCCATCTCCGGCTCCGGTACGAGCCCCACCGAGGAGAATTGTCGCGGCCTCATCTCCTTCACCGCCACCCCGACCTGTGGTGAAACCGGTGCCTGAGACGGATGACACTGTAAGCTTTGTATTGAAGAAGCCGAGGAAATCCGTGTCGCAAGAGCCGACGACACCTGTGGAGGAGGCACCCGCCTCTCCTACCAGCACAAACTTTGTCACCTGACGTTGCTGTGGCTGTGAAGTTGCCACGCCGTTCTGTGAGTCAGGAACCGGCTCCGGAGCCTGAGCCTGAGCCAGTGGCCGAACCGGAAGAGGAGCCTGTACAAGTACAGGTGATGCTGAAGAGGCCGTCGCCTAAACCCGCTTCTCCAGAACCGGAAGCGAAGGAACCGACTCCTCCACCACCGGCAGAGCCTGAACCGGAACCAGTGGCTGAGCCGGAGCCAGAGGCACCAGCTCCGGTTGAACAAGACGCTCCAGCCCCAGCTGAGGAGCCTGCACCAGAGGCAGAATCAACGTCACAGGATGTGCTAGTCGAGGAAACTATCATCGAAGCTGAAGCTGCACCGGCTGAAGCTGAGGAAGAGCCAGCTCCAGAGGCTGCTGAAGGCGAAGCAAAGGGTGAGGAAACCTTAGCACAGGAGTCTAGTACTATTGAACCCCAGGTAGAAAGTGAGCAACCCGTAGCTGAAGAGTCGAAAGAGGCAGAGCCCGAGGTAAGTGAAGTTCCTGCTTCTGAAGAAGCTGCTCCAGCAGTTGAAGAAGCTGCGCCAGCTGACGAAGAAGTCGTGGAGGAGACGAGTCCGGCGGTGGAGGAAGTGAGCGTAGCCGCAGAGGAAGTTAGTGCTCCTGCGGAAGAAGTTAGTGCGCCGGCTGATGAAGCAACACCTCAAGCAGATGAAGCTGCTCCTGTTTCTGAAGAAGCTGCCACCATTTCCGAAGATGTAGCCCCTGCAGAGCCCGCTGCTCCCGATACACCTGCTGCAGATGACACAGCAGAGCCTTCTCTTGAAGCACAGGATCCAAGCGAGGATAAAAACGATTCAAACCCAGGTTGAGTCGGTCGAAAGTTCTCAGTCAGTCCAGCTTCTGCTTCCCCTCTCGGTCTTTCCTTGTGAATGCATGCTGCCTTATTTCCCAGCAAGCCCATAGATTTGCTTTTCGCTTTATATATTCTTGCTTGCTTCTGAATTTTCAATAGAAGTAGACGCTTTTCGTAGTTGAGCCAGCACATTTGCACGTTTGATTACCTGCAAAGATCAAATTGTTCATATGAGACTAACATGAACATCTTCCACAATCACCAAACCTTACCAAGTACAAGAGAACATTCCAAGTTGACGAACCTCATTTTGAACAATTTTCAAAAACCTCTTAACGCTAGTTGACATGCGCCACTGACATTATTTTTGCCACGTCACCAGTATCGCACATAGGCCGTGCAGTAACATGAAATCCTGGATCCAATTTCAGTATGTCCAGACGAACCTTTAGACGAACCCGAGGAACTCCCTCTTGATGAACCTGAAGAATCAATTAAGCTGAACTTGAGCAGGTAACACATAAAAAACAAAGCAATGTACCATGCTGTGCATCTGACGATCATTCGTCCGACATCGTCTTCTTGTGACATGACATTATGCAAATCGTCACACATACTTCACTCAATTGTCCAGTTATACTCTTCAGTCTCAAGTTACTTGCTTTGATTTATTTGCACCTACATTTATTTGCTTGGTTACTTGGCACAGTAGTTCTTGGTTTATGTTCTCCTTTCAAATGCCTTTTTTTACTATCCCAGACGTCATTGCTCATAGGCCTGTCATTAACGAGGCTTGGTTGTTGTACGCACCTACAATGAATAGCAATGTAAAGCTTTTACTTAAATTGATCATTACGACAAACGTGCCGATACGGTAGTAGCCGCGTGAATAACTCTTACCGCCGTAAGATCTCACCTTGTAGTAAGTACTCCACAAATGCAACGAGATCCGCTAATGACGTACGGGCAGCATCATTAGGTAGTTACTAAGGCGTCAGCAAAGACAACTTACATCACGGTTATAACCACGGATCTTTGTAGATGCTTGAATATTGCACTTGCACGAAGAAAAGCTCTCAAAGTAATTTGTAGAAGTAGCATTTAGAATGCAGGTCATAAATTTACAAGCCATTATCATTACCCCCACATTGGGTAATGAATCCCTGTTCTGCAAATCCTGACGATGGAAGAGCCTCATTTCTTCTTCTTCCACATTGGCGAAAGCGAGGTGAACGGCTGATCAAGCCGAGGAAAATTGTCTCAAGGAAGGAAAACCGTCGAGAAACGGATAGGATTTTCTGCGTCCATTCGCGCAGCCTTAGAGAAGCCGTCCCTCTATGTTTTTTTCTGTCTCCTCCTGCTATTCAGAAATCTTCTTCTGTCTTGTTTCCGAATTTCTGTTCAACCTTGATTTTGTTGATGGGCGATCAATGTTGTGATCTGTTTTCATAAATGTTAATTGCAATGATCATTTGAACATTTAAACAGTTTAATTAATGAAACATGTTTTTTTCAAGGCAGGACCTGAGTGAGGAGGAAGAAGAGCTTGAATCTGAAGATTGATTATCCCATAAGTGAGTGATTGGATGAAAGCTGGAGAAACTTTACAGATTTGTTGAACAGGACGCGAATTGGACCACTTCTTTCCTTCTGGTTATCAATACGAAGCTGAAGCCGGAGTAGCTATTGCATTTAATTTCGTGATTTCTTCTGCTTTACTTGCTAACCTCTTTAGCATACTTCCGAATCTATGGAAACACCTGCTGTCGGCTGAGTCACTGAGCTGGACATTTCAAGGCATTATTTTCTGATAGGCTGATTTGCTTTCTGTCTTTTGGTGATCTGCATTGTTGAAACTTGAAGGGATGAAAAGGATTATTTCAAAGCCAAAGACACATTTTATAAACTTTTTCTTATTTAAGTTCCATCTGTTCGCCACAAACAGCAATCCTGAACCAAAGTCAACCTAACTTATGACAAGCTCACAACCCGTAGGGCGATTCGCGTGCTTTTTGCTTCGTGAGTAATGAACGTTACTGAAAGTTTCATGAGTGAAAGACTTATTGAGTTTTAAGCTGTAAGTTTTAGGCGTACTAATCGTTTAATTTAAGGACTTAAGAAGTATTACGCCACATAACGGCCATTACAAAACTGCAAGAATTTTGGTTCTGTCCAAGTCACTGCCAAGCTCAAACTACGTATTCGATAAGAAACGGAAGAAATTAAATCAAATATAAGAGCAGTACAATTGATCGTCAACAATACATTCAAAAAAGTAATTTCAATGAATGTCTTCCTAACAGTAAATTGAGCCTTCACTATGTTAAGGTTCACGATGATGACAGCAAAACTTTTGAACTGATCAGATAAATTATTTAGCTAATTAAGAATATTGTGAGCCGCAAAGCAGCTGAACTTCGTTGCCTTACAAAACGAATAAACTAATTAGGTATTCGCAGTTGTAATTCTTGTTAAAAAACAGGAAGCACTCTGCAATCATTCTGACTTATAGGTGTTTCCTTAAGAGGCCTGCTTTTTGAGAAAGAAGTCATTGTACTTGGCACGGTCATCAACAATGGATAAGTTACAGTAACGTTTGCTACTGAATACCACAATGCAACGTTCGGCAGGTCTTTTGCGCTGCCAAAATGGCAGTATACTGGTAACGGCCTCTTCAACAGCCTTCACCTGCGACTGATGGCGCTCATCTTCTTCATTCACTAGTACATCGTATGAAATCTTATGTTTCCCAGAGTTCACATATGGAGCCAGCATGGACTTGACTTTTGTGATGATGTCACCGGAATTATCCTAAAAAAAGAAAGGCTTAGACTGGTGGGAATCGCAAAGAATATTACCACAAAGCCAATCCACAAATTTTATGCCCTTACCTTGCAACCACCTTGCGTTGGAAAAATTCTATCGATATAATCAGGTGGCGTCGTTTTCCCTCCAATAGAATCGTTAATGATTTGCAGAACAGCTTTTTCAGAATCAATCTAAAAAAATTATAGGTTAGGAGAAACTTAACAATACAAGTCTATTAATAGATGGGCTTAGAATGTTAACTGTTTCGATGAACAAACCTTAGCTCCGAAATATTGCTCCTTTGAACCTGGGTGTGGTTTCGAATTGTAGCGACCAACAATTTTCCGTTGTCGTTCTTCTTCCCGTAGATCGATTAATGGTAACGCCTTAGCTTCAGACAAAATCTTCAAAATCTGGTCCATATGTTCCCGCATATGAGAACTAATTCGACCGAAGTTTGCTCTGTCCAACGGCATACTGCATTTCTGGTTCGGTTACGGGTAAGGCTTGAGCAACAGTCATGAGAACCTTGTTCGAGGCAATTTGATACACGCTATCATCTTCTGCTTTAGCTACATCAGTCCTCCATTTATTCAATCCAATGAGCGCATGGCGCTGCCTGTTGTTTAAGGCATTGCTGCGTTTCGCCCAATCATCGACATCAGGCTTTTCGTACCGCTGAAACATGATTTATAGTTCATTAAGACAAGTCCGGCAAATCCTGTACATACAATACTCATATGATACAAAACAATTGCTTTTCTAGTGTCAAAACTTACCATCCCACAAATGCCTTTTCCACTTTGTAAAACTTGCGAAATTAATTTTGACGACTGCTGTCCCATATCCCACAATTGTTTCTTCTGTTGATCGTAGATCAATGGAAGATACCGCGAATCGGTTCTTGCGTACAGAATCATGTCGTCTGGTAACGGTCTAAAATGAAACCAAAAGTTACCAGTTACCTCTATGTTTGTCCTAAATGAGTGTGTAAATAAACAGTCAAAGAAGAAATTACCGGATTCTCCAGTCTGCAACTTGGAACTTTTTGTCAGTCTGGACATCTGCATATTTTTCTAGCAGAACTGCTAGGCCCACATTGTCTTGTGAGCTTATCAGTGCAGCAGGCAGTTCGTGTATCCCACAGGCCAACGATGTAAAGACCAAGGTCTTTCTGAATGTACTCAACGTCTGCCCGGCCATCATGAGCAATCTAACCCAATGAACACTATGTACAGAAATGTACTTTTTCGTCAAATATATACATAAACTCATTTCATCAACGGAAATACCTTCAGAATGGCTGGATTAGCGAAGTGCTCATTCAGCTTGTGCAGAGAATCCCGTAACTCCAAACAATCTACTAGATAATCTTTGGTCCTAGTTGAAGACCTGAAGTAGGCACGTTAAACCGAAATAGCTTCTATCAGAATGCTCCACATCAAAAGCTATTTCCTTCGCGCCTTGTAGCTCTTTCATCATAATGTCTAGAGCTTCTTCCGTATCAACTATTAGGCACTCAGCGACATCAGTTGAAAGATAAACGTCATCAGAGGACGGTAGATCCAGACAAAAGTCTGGTGGGATCCATTTTTCTATTTCTGTCTTGTAAGGGTGCTCATAGCTAAAAACACATATCAGAATTACACAATTTCTAGTGAATTAAGTCAAGCGAGCATGTATACTTATTGGCTCATGAGTAGCAACTCACTAAATTTTTCCATTTTGTGGATTCTCCTTAGGCTCCTTGCACAATGGCTCTAATGCGTGTGGTTTATCAGGCAACTTAGGGATGAATGGCGAATCGTCATTTACGACGGGCGTCTTAAAAGCCAACTGTGGTTTGGGCATATTCTTTGTAGCAGATTGCATTTGGTAGTACTGTCTTCGCTTTTCTTCGGCCCGATTTTCTCGCTTTACAGGACTCTCGCCGTTAGCGCTTTGCTGCTGCGTCTTTTCAGGAAGCAGTTTGGCTGATTTAACAGCACCGTTTTGATTCTGTACATCGCCATTACTTTTACGGCCTGACTCCGAGCTATCGACAACCTTAGTATCTGGTTCTTTCTTCACAGCTATTTCTGTCACAGTTGATTCTTGTAACTCGGTTTCGGAAGACAATGCTTCATTTTCCTTCATAATCTTGGTGTCCTTCTGATGAGGAACAAGGGATTCTATTTCCCAAATCTTCATGAAGTACTGGCGCTCCCCGAGTGAAGCAATTTTTGTGATAGACGCACCGTCAGCGCGTTCGGATATTCCGATATCTGAAACAATCAAATGATTCAAATTCTAGATATCCGTATAAAATCCAGATATTTTCTATTTCACGAGTGACAAACACGTTATAGTATTACCTGATTCTGAAACACAACCGACAGCAAGTTTCACAGTCGGAAATGGCGAATACTTCCTCAAATCAGAAGCGATATATAGCCCAGTTCCAGTAGGCATCACCACATTAGCGTAACCTCGTAAAATTTTTAATATTTTGAATAAATGCTCCCCTAGATCTTCTTCTAACATCTTGTCAGGATTGTCCAGCATCAATGTCTTCACACATTTCGGGCTTATGGCACCACGTCTAAGCAAATCAAAAATTCTTCCAGGAGTTCCAACTGCGATATGAGGGAAAGCATCCAGTGCTCTCAGGTCCTGGTCGATTTCGGCTCCACCGACACACAGACATGACCGGATTGCTAATTCAGAACCCAACTGTTGTATCATCTTATTTATGTCATCAGCCACGGTTCTTTGACGCACAGCGATCACAACTTGAACCTCCGACCGCTGGTTATCGACGATTTGTACTGCGGCAGTCGCAAACAGATTGATGCGCTTTGTAGTTTTCACAAACGGAATCTCCAGCACCAAATTTTTTCGGTTGATGACAGCACTGAGAATATACTGGTCAACTGTCGTCGGCTGCACAGCTCCAGTGGCTTCCAAAGCTTTCAGCAGCTCAGGCTTCAACCTCAAATCACTGTAGCTTCCGTTCACAATAGCAAAATTCGGATTAGTAGCTACGTCCATTACATTCTCTGTACTACCGTTGGTTACGCTGCTCTCCTGTTCGTCCACTGTATTCTCATTTTGATCGTATGGATAATTCTCCAAGAATCCCACGATTTCTGGTAGCATATCTTCTACAATAGGCTTTCCGGATACAACCAAGAATCCGCGAGGGCTTGGCCCTTTGTTTGAAGCTCCTCTTCCAGCATGACTATTCGATTGCTGTCGGAAACCTCCACGACCTCTACTTCCACTGCCGCCTCTAAATCCTCGGTTGTTACCATTACCTCGGTAAGGTCCTCTACCTCGACCTCGGCCGCCCCTTCCAGTCATTTTAATTAAAACCAAAAGTAAATGGTAGGTCGATTATCTTCATAAGCTGTCTCAGGCGTAGCTGCCACCTGCAAACATTTACAATAAAACACACATCGTAACTTAAAAATATGATCGATTTATTGATTCTTAAAATTTTTCACTTATGAATTCAAGCCATGTGTATCACAAGACTGAAATAAGTTATGGTCGTACAAACAAGTATGTAACATTACCGTTATGTTACCGATTAACCGAAGGTTTTCGTCAAGTCTATCTGTGCATCAACTTGCAAGTATATCAGCAATCTTTCAAGAATTTTTACAAAAAAAGTAAACCTTTCAGAATCCGGCGACAAATTTGTTATTTTCACAAAGGCGTCATCAAGTTTTCAACTACAAACTCTCAAAACATGAATTATATTCATCAGCTGCACGGAGAATAAAATTACGTTCGAATCCCCATCGCGTACGTTCAATATCATGAATGTGAATTTTCTATGCAGCTGTGCCTGTGCTGAAAATAGCGGACAATGACAATAATTTTATGACCGGCAATGCAGTAGTTATACTATAGTATGCTTTGTGATAGCACATTCATTGCAGCCCGTTCACAATCCAATATGTCTTCACAACAAGTATACTAAAGCATAACCCTGTTTTTTAAATTGCGCTCCGAAAATAAATCCACATGTGAAATTCTATTCAAGGGCTAAAAATTCAGTGCTGGCTTAGTTATTGAAATCGGTAGCACTTCATGAATTGTAATAATCATAAACGTTATCACAGCAGGAAATTTTTTGCTAAGTCTTTAAGATTATGCAAGATTGCACAAATGTACTTTTGAAAAGATCAGGAGTGCAAAAGCAAATTAAAACTTGAAAACTTTAAGAAAATAGAGGCTGCGAGTCATGGCCACGGTAACGTCCGTAAAAGTGATTACGAAGGATGATTTTAGTGTGCCAAATAAAGTAAGTTTCGTTGTATCTTGGCACATAATTACCATAACCAAAAGATTCAGCAGTTAATTGCATTTACTTTACCGGCTTTTGGGGTTGCAGACTCTCCAGTTCCAGGAAGTGAGATGTTTTGAGCCAAAAATTGCTGAAACCGGAACATCAAATCAAGCAAATCCTTGCATTTTATGCGTTAGTAATCGATTTGGCGTATCTTTCGTCGTGATCCATGGGGCCTTGCACGTGGTGGAGAGCCGGGGTCTTCTTGTTGATGCAGATTTACCCCCGTCAGTTAAAACGGGAGTTTGTGCTATAGGTTTATCGTGTGATGAGAGTCTGCTGGCTGTGGCCACAGGATCTGACGTCTCGATTTATGAGACTAATTCGTTTGTACTGCAGGTAAAATGTACAAGGCATATTATAATGATATCAGCCTTGGGAAACTTTTTCAACAAAATATAACTCATAAAATATGATTCTTCGTGTTTTTTCAGCCCACGACGTCTGCGCCAAAATGTCATTTCATTGTGTCAAAATCAGGAGCTAGCACCCATCAAATTGCATGGAATCCAGCGGAGCCCAAGCTGATAGCTGGGCTGGGAAGCGATGGAGCCTTAGCCATTATCAAAATACTGGATAATTGGAGCATTGAGCTTGCTACCCACACTGACAGCAGTTTCAAGTATGCAACAACCTTTAGCTGATATAGTTTTAGATAATTTGTCATCATTCTATTTGTTTCTTATTTTATGCGTCATGTATTAGCAAAAGTGTGTTTTACCTTGAAATGCTGATGAAGATGATTTGGCAGTTTCGTTACATGTTTCGTACCAATTTAACAGGTGCATGTCATGGAGTCCAAAGGGGAAGCAGTTATCCGTTGGAGGTTCGAAGAGCATTGTTCAGCTTAAGACTGATTTGAAAAAGGCTAAAGAAGTAGCTTTGGTACAAGGACAAACTGCTGTATCGATGTTTTGGCTGAGTAACACGCAGTTTTTGCTTGCCATGGTTCCTACGAATTCCAACCAAAGCGAAATGAGTAAGCTTTTGTAAGCTTTTGTAGTAAGCTAATACTCTATGTATTATGATTTTTTTTGGATTAAGGCAAACCTAGGCGCAAAAAGAATATTGGTTTCTGTTACCTTATATGCAATATGATTTTTTTTACAGAGATAATGCTTCTGACTGTAGACAAAACCGAGGCCGTCTACCATGATTATGGGGATATATTTTTATCCGACGATCTCTCCCATCCTCAAGTAACAACGAAAGTGCTAGCAGAATGGAAGCTTCACATTTTAGGATCATCTACCTCGTCGGACATCATTGTTGCTTCGTATGATCATGGAGCAAGTAATGCTGATGTAGTCGTACAAGAAATTGAGGATCAGTTTAGACCAGCAGCACCGTTGGATCATTTTTGTACGGGTCTGGGCTTGTACCTTGGCAATCAGGATCCGGTCACAATTGAGGGAGAAGAACTGCATTCGACGCCTATACTGATTGTTCTAACACAAAAGGGAACTTTGAAGTTGTTCAAAATTGCTAATCAAGGATTTGAGTCCATTTTCAAACCCACGCCGGAACCCCTGAAGCCTGGAGTCATTGCGTCTAAGTTGCCGCCAGCGTATGGTACCCCTAAGTCTGAATCTAGCATTATGCAGCCCACTCCCGTAGCTCAACCATTTCCAACGAGTTTACCCACTTTCAGCTTTGGAAGCACATCTACACTTGGAGGCAGTAGTCCGTTTTTATCAGGTGCAGCTGGCTCGACTTCCAAGTCATTGTTTGGAGATAATGCGCAGAAATCAGTTTCATCCGTGCCTACAGTGACAAGTCCAGCTGCCACATCGTCTTCTGCCTTGTTCTCCGTTCAAGCAGCACCCGCAACGGCAGTGGCTAAAACTGCTGTACAGATTCCTCAAGTAGGGACCAACGCAGTGTCTCAGGCAGGAGGCGATACTTTCTCATCACCATCAAGACGTAACGAAGATTTTAAAGCTGAGCAGCGAAAGCAAAAGCTCATGATTGTTTTAGAGGCAATGAAGCAGTTTGAAAAGAGGTAAATTTTATGTTGCTACCGTTTGAATTGCCAGATTAGCCAAGAACTACCATCTGTACTACCCCCTTTTTGTGTTGCAGATTCAAGGCGCACAAAAAATCTTATCCCCGACCATCATATTGTCAATTAGAAGCTGCGGAGTATGATAAATGGCTTGAGACCGATTTTGTATCTGATATGCACTTGCTGATCGACTTTGCCAAGGATATTCAAGAAACAACTGACGGACAGTCGGAAGAAGTAAACATGCTGCATATAACTATGCAACAGCTATTTACAAAAAGTTGAGCATGCTTGTGTAGTTGCAGTCAAGACTGCCGATCCTGATTACTTATCTTCGTTGAAGGCCCTCCCAATAGATTCAGTTTCACTCGCAAAGTTAGTCCACTTAGAAAAATTGCACGCGTAAGTTCTACATTATTTATTTAATGAATTCGTCCTGGTATGTTATGCTTTTTGACTAAAATATCAACATTATTCACAGAGGCTTCGGGAATAGATTGAAGGAATGCGCAAGATATTTTAGCATGAAGGAAAAGGGAAACCGCCCCATGGATCGAACTGCCACGTCTGAAATTATTTACTTAGCCATAGATCGTCATTCAAAAGTGCTTGAGAACTTACGACAAAAGATTGATGTCCTAAGGCGGAGGTTTGAGGTTATCCAGAGTAGCAATGCAGGGCGGCTTCCTTCTGATTCAGTCATCTCCTTGGATGATTTGCTATCTGGAGTCAGTAGATTGCAGTTGAAATCAAGGGATCGAAAATCGGAAGTTTCTGGTACACGTTCTTCACTGAACTCTGCAACAATATCATCAGTCTCTAATTACAATCGAACAAAAGTAGATGCCCTACGAAGGTGGGCAGAACAACCTTTAGTAACACGTGTCAAAGTTACTCGTGGCATTGATCCGTCCACCTGCTATCCAAAAGTTACCAAAATCCGTCCTGCAAAAGAAGCTGAGTACCCAGCATCAAAGGCCCAAAGTACTAACGTGGCAGCTAATCCTTCTTCCGCTCCAGGGAAAGGTCCAAGTTTGTCGGCGTTTGTCAGCACCGCGACTCCTGAACTATCACAAGTGATAGGCAAAGCAGGGCCAGCTACGTTTCCACCTGCGCCAACAAAGTCACCATTCGGTGTTTCATCCGCATTGGGTAACGCCCCAGTTTTCAATACCTCAACGAGTACACCCCCAGAAAATATCAGTAGCGAGATTGTCAAATCATCTGTCCCCAAAGCATCCTCAGCTGTCGGATTTGGCGTTGCCAGTTCTATGGCATCTTCTGGTGCAACACCGTCGATTTTCGGGTCTACATCGTTTGCTTCACCCATATTCGGAAGCTCCAAAGCTTCTGTCGTGCCGAGCGAACCTAGTTCATCATCCTCTAAACTTGGGACACTTTCTTCCAGTACTGCTGTTTTTGGTTCATCCGTCTCGCCTTCGTTGCTGCAGTCTGGCGATTCTACAATTGCAAAGGCTGTTGCCACAGGAGTTAGGAGTGATTCGAATCATATTGAGCTGTTCAAATGCCGCAGAGCCACCGAAACCCCCAATGACATCGATATTTACCCTAAAGTCTGCCAATGCAACTGCTAGTAGTTCCGCTGCTCTTACATCTGCCGCTTCTGCTCCTGTGTTCAGCTTTGGACCTGCGACTCAGGGTTCACTCTTTGGAGTTACACAGTCAAAAGCACCTACCAGTGTGACTGAAACCAGTGGTTCTGCATCAACCTTTTCTAGTTTAGGGAGTACAGCACCCTCAGCAAGTGGTGCTGCGGCAAATGTTTTATTTACGAAACCAATGTTTGGTGTATCCACAACTGCTCCCCTCGGCAACAACTTCGAGTTTGCTCCTCAATAATACGACGAAGCCTTTCGAAGTTGCGAAAACTCCCGGGACTGTTTTAAGTTCTGCCTCATCTAGCCCTACTATCATTTCCTCTTCATCTCCCGTACTGAAGGCAGCTCTTTCAGGTACTCCTACCAGTGAAAAAGTTCCTTCTGTAGGAATTGGAACACCTAGCTCCATAGCTACAGTAAAACCACTGGCATCAGTGACGCCTTCAAAAAGTGCTACACAATCTGAAGCTACTTTCGGAACATCAGTCCTTACCAGCTCCGGCGTCAGTGCGATTAGTACACCAGCAAGTGAAAGTAGTTTATCGCTCTCTTTCCCGAATTTGACTACAGGTACTACTGTAGTTCATTAGATTTCTGCTTATTAATCTGTGTATTTCACTTGGAAGCGTGGATATCTTTTCTAAATATTCTTTTATAATACAGTTTCACCTGCTACGGCAACTTCCACGTCGTCGACCGGCATAGGATCAACGGCAACATCTAGTACTTCCTCGTTATTTGGATCAGCAGCTGTCACGACGACTTCTTCGATTTTTGGTCAAACTTCAGCTGCGAGCACGACTCCATCATTATTTGGAGCTACAGGAAGTACTAGCACCAATACATTGTTGGGTGGGACAGTCACGGGTGCTGCAAGTCTTCCTATATTTGGTGCTGCAACACCTTTCACCACCACTCCGTCACTACCAGACTCTACCACTTCCGTTACCGTAACATCCTCAGTTGCTGCATCTACCCCTTCCACAGCAACGAGTTCTTTGTTTGGAGCTGTCACTACCACAAAGTCCTCATTATTCGGAACAGCTACAACAGCAACATCCTCATTATTTGGGAATACAGCACCTGGTACGTCAGTATTCGGATCTCCTACTACGGTAACGACTTCTTCATTATTTGGATCTACACCGAAAACGGCAGCTTCTGTGTTTGGATCTACCACGGTTACAGTCACCCCAATGGTAGCGGCCACTACAACAGTCACAACTCCTTTATTTGGAGCTACAGCAACCACCAGTACTCCCAGCTTGTTTGGATCTGCCACTCCAGCTACTACGTCGTCGTTATTTGGATCGCCTGCGGTCACGTCAACACCCTCAGCATTTGGTTCAGTGTCTACCGGCTCTACTCCGTCCTTGTTTGGCTCGCCCAATACAAGTGCCTCTTCAATATTCGGTGCCACAACAACGGCGGCCTCGCCGTCAGTAACTTCCTCCACCACAACTCAGCCTCCATTTGGCACTACTGGAACAGCTGTTCCCTCGATATTTGGCTCCACATCTGGACAGTCTCCAGCAGCATCCACGTTTGGTTCAACTTTTGGCTCATCTAACGCGCCTCAAGTTACGCAGTCCTCACTATTTGGAAGTTCATCAAATCCTGTGGCCGGATTTGGCTCTCTCAGTTTTGGCAGTGGAGATGGTTCATCCACTCAATCAAAACCTGCGGGGGCTTTTGGTTCAACACCATTTGGAGCAATTAGCTCTTCTGATAGCAAAGATGGAAAGCCACCCAGCGGTTTGTTTAGCTCGGTTCTTGGTGCTGGTAGTCCTGTAGCATCACAAGGTATGTGTCATTCAACGTCGATATCTACTTGTTACTAAAATTTTTTCGTGATTCATGCATGCCACTTAGTCATGTTTAATTCATATTTGATGTACTGTTTGCCCCGTAGGAAGTACAAGTGCTTTTGGTGGTGGATCTGGCTTTGGCAGTCCAGCCTTCGGGTCTGCATCAGCTCTGAAGCCATCCGCCTTATCTGCGACAACAAATATTTTTGGAGGAGGATCTTCAAGTACTTCAGTATTTGGAGGTACCCAAAGTGCAGGCAAAGAAGGTTCAGCTTTTGGAGGCTCTCCTTTTGGATCGTCAGGTAATTTATGTATTAACGATGAAATATCTGCACCAATGCTTCGCATATTTTACACGACATTGTTCTTATAATTTGCTTGCTTAAAGTAGCAGGTTTTGGTGCATCACAACAAGCATCTCCTTTCAGTGGAGGGCAGCAATCAGTATTCGGTGCAAGCCCCTCTGCTTTTGGAGGGACAACTGCCCAATCACCAGCTTTTGGTGCGAAACCAGCCTTTGGAAGTTCAACCCAGCCTGCTTTTGGTGCATCTGCAACGCCAGCCCCTGCATTTGGTTCAGCTCCTGTGTTTGGAGGTAGCCCAGCATTTGGAGGTGGCGCTGTTTTTGGAGGGATGTCAACATTTGGTTCCAGTGGTACGTCTTCTAGTGTTGGAGCTGGATCAATTTTTGGAGGAAGTGCAACGCAGCAGGCCTCCGGGTTTGGGTCTTTGGCTGCTGCTTCACCTTCAACTAACACGGGATCTGTTTTTGGAGGAGGTAAATGGCTGAATGCTCCATTAGTTCAATTATGAGTCTATGTAACTTTTTATTACCTAAACCGTTTGTAAACAAAGTGTGAATAGTGTTGCTCATTATTTTAGTTATTATTTCAATCTATGGTATTGAAGTTGACTTCCTCTTTATTTGCAGGATCCCAGCAATCCACGTTTGGGTCTTTTGGCTCTTTCGGTAGCCAAGCTAATCCAGCTCAAAGCCCGAGCGGATTTGGCGGAGGGTCAACGTTTGGTGCTTTCGGGCAAACTCAACAGCCCACTCAGCAACAAGCAACTCCTGCTTTTGGGTAAGCTAAGGAAAACTTATGGTATAAATTCATGACTTCATTTTTTAATCTAGACGGTTTTTATTGATTTTGACATTACTTGTTTCAGTGGATCTTCATTTTCGTCTTGGAGATAATACATGACTCATGCTAAAACGATTGAATCGCAAACTTACATCACGTCTTTCAAGTGTATGCGTTCCTTTATGAGGAATGGCTCACTGCTTTTTTAATGTTTCGGCATTTGGGCTGCTGTCTTCTTGGAACCAATGAAAATATAAAGGATAATGTTAATAGTACCATAGCTTAAGAAAATTTGTTCCGGGAACTGAATGAAGTTGAAAAAGATTTGCATAACCAAGAAGTGCGAAGAGAAAAAAGTGCAACTCAAACTACGCTCAAGAGCTAGTCTGGATGTTGTCAAGCAAGTTTTTACATACTACCTGAAATAAAAGATCTTTTGCAGAATATCTTAAAGGAATCCTATCTTCATTGGCATTACTGACTCAGATGAGGGTGAGAGAACATCGTTCGCATGAAAATCTCCTGTGAGCAAAAAATGAAGACGAGCATTATTTTGGCTATATTTTCAAGTAGCTTGCTTATCATCCCAATTAAAGGTACGTGGAATTTAATTCACTCTGCATCTATTCCTCTGCTTATTCCGAACCAGTTGGCCTCAAGAACGTCATTATACTAGAATGAAAGTACACCCGAATTCCCCTAATGTCTCACCCTAGATTTAAGATTATCAATCTTCATGTGATACAGGACAAAATTGTACATTAAACGATGTTCAGAGAACAAATGGAGTTTGTAAAGACGTCGTGGAGTGTGGCTTCGCAAGGGAACAATTGAAGGCAGGCATCAAACCAACGGTTTGCAGTGGCAGAGTTGTATGTTGCCCTGTTGAACCGACTCTAAGTGCCAGAAGTAAGTTATTATTTTTTAAAGTCAGATTTTTGAACCTTAAGGAATTTATTGCGTACTTTGGTCGCTCAAGTTTCAATTTTCATTTTCCTTACAGAATGTGAAGAGTACAAAGAGTACTTGAAGTTACCTTTGCTTAGTTGGGGACCTCCCGGCGACGAAATAATATGTGCAGTTCCGCCAAAAGGCTTCATTTCTGGTGGCCGGCCAGCCGAACCTTATGAGTACCCTCATGTGGCAAGTGAACCATGCGACTGAAACGGGTGTTAATGTCAGTGACGTAATCATGACATGTCTCTAAAGTAATTACATTTTTTGTTTTGCATCACAGGTGGCATTAGGATGGGGCAACGATATAGCTAATCTTGGATATTACTGCACTGGGACCCTAGTTTCAGAACAATTTGTTTTGACTGCAGGTCATTGTTTGACTTCATCGAGGTACGTAAGTTTAGCCTAGCTTTGCCATGCATTGTTGTGCTCGGTTTGATATTCCGGTCACCAATGAAACGTAAATATTCACTATGTGCTTTAAAGGGGTAAGCCTAGCTTTGTCATGTTGGGAGACATTACTCTGAAAGAACAAACTCAACAGGAAAGGAAAATTGTTAAAATCGAAGAATATGTGATGCATCCTGAGTACAAGCCCCCACTAATTTATAACGATATAGCATTACTGAAGCTATCTGAATCGTTAAAAATCGACCGGTACCTCTTACCTGCTTGCTTGCCCCAATCCTCCATCGGTGTAAAATCTACAGATGACCCTTTGGAGGCAGTCGGCTTTGGGCTGTTAGGCCCTGGAGGTAGGTGTTTGCTAATTCTGCTAAATCGTTAGTTTTAATTCTGTACTCCAATCCCAACGTTTTTTTATATTTTTCCTCATTGGTATAAATTATTTGCTCCGGAATAGAGCCGCAGACCAATACGCTTCAATCAGTAAATCTGACCGCCTTCAGCACAAGTGGCTGCGCTGAGTACTACGACAACGTTCCAGAGAAAGCTACAAGGTAAGACGTTTCTAAAGATTCATTTTTACGCATGTGTTTATGAAGTTAAAACTTATCAGCCCCAAATGTGACTCTCTTCAGATTTCCCAGCGGCCTGTCCAAGTCCCAAATGTGTGCTGGTGATAGGACAGAATCTGGAAAAGATACATGCAATGTAAGTTGGCTTTTTAAAAATATGCAGCCACGAATTTCTTGTTAGAGCCACGATTAGTTGAGGTAGCTAAGAAACTATCAAAATTTACAAGTAAAGATAACCTGGTTGCTACTTTGTACAGGGTGACAGCGGCGGACCCTTATCGATAAACGTAGGACACAGATGTGTCTTTCACATCATGGGCGTCACATCATTCGGGGCAAGACTTTGTGGCTACGGTACTCCTGCAGTATTTACTAAAGTGTTTGCCTACAACAATTGGATTGAATCTGTGATATGGCCAGATGGAAAGTAATGCCTTGCAGTACTGGAAACAAGCCAATGGTGCAATAAGGTTTGTAGTGCAAAACAAAATTGTCAGCCCTAATGCAATCATGTACGATTAAGCTTCTCTGGCCGAGGCAATTCGCCAGATGCAGACGTACTATACGTAATTACACATAAAAGTATCGCAAAAAACATTTTTAGAAGACTTTACTATCCATAACGTAACCAAGAATTGAGATTTTTACCATCGAAAATTCCGCAGCAAGAAATTGCACAACAAGTTACAAGGATTGAGAGTGTGTTCGGATACTTAACGACATTGCGATTATCCAGTTTTGTGGTTAACTATACTAGAACAGAGAAGCCCAGGCCATAAATTTTATATGTCAATGTACAAAAAACTCACACATATGTAATAGCTAAATAATTCAATTAACGATGGGTAGGCAGTTATAAATCCGTTGTGAATCGTGAGCGTGTTTCTATAATGTTCCTGTATTTTTCACGTCACACAATGGAGCATTTATCCTGTGAATGGAAGAATCATTTGATTGATTAATTAAACAGCCTAAACAGTCATAAACGAGACTTAAGTCGTCTATGCTTACGCTATGCTAGCAGAAAGCGAAATCACAGGAAATGCTTAAAAAATTTGCGAAAGTGCGAAGATCTCAGCTTACCCACGCAGACTTTGCTTGCTTTAAGGGCTTTTGCCCAAACCGTTTCCTTGGTTTCACAGGCTCTGCCACCGAGCTGAAAGGCTTTTTCAGCGTCGCACGCTTACTTTTCAGTTCCCAAATAGCCTCTTGAATGTTTTCATACCATTCTAAATTGTCTTTGCTTTCAAATTTGAATGTTTCTCCAGGCGGGCATTGAAGCTGCAAAAGTCAAGCTCATGTATCAATCGGAAAGTACTTGAAGTCAAAGCATACTTTTAGTGAATACTCCTAACCGACATTTCTAGCGATTGCAACATATTTCACCTACCTCCACCCCGTTGTCTGTCATGGCAACAGACATGGTCTTCAAAGGTAAAATCAGATTAAGTTCTAAAGATCCTGCTTTCCCAAACTCTCCTCTTGTTTTAGTGACTACAAAATTATCCGAAGTTAAGATCAAATGCACAGCCTTGTGCGTCCCAGCCTTCGTTGCATCGCCACTCATCAAAAGTTTCCTCCCAGGTTGGACTAGTTCTAATTGATGTCCCAGCATTTGCTGTAAAGCTATGAGTTTCTCGCTATTCTCGTGCTGACGAACAAACTCGTTCATGTAATTGGCTACTGTGTTGAGAGATTTGAGTGCCTCTGCCCAAAGAAAATGCATTGTGGTTAATAATAGATGCAACGGTCAAAGATCTTCGTTGCCATAGTAACAGGACCTAGCAATCAGGACATGCAAGATTCAAACATTTTACAACAGGCCATTACCGATTAGATCCCTTGAGTTACGTCCACCACTGGCTCCTATCAACTGCTCGATTAGAAGCTTATACCTGGGTATTCTCTGAATTGGGGTGATGAGCAAACTCTGAACTTTTTTCCCAATCTCAGCTTCTTTCTCCCTCACAAGTGTGCTGACTTCCATTGGCAAATTCTGCAAAACATGTGAAAAATTACGTTGATTTTCCATACTGCTAAAGCCTTTTCTATATAAACGTTTCTTTAACGAAGTAGCTTTGAAGTTAAGGGTGGGGTGGAAACATTGAAGGGACTTAAGCCGATCATGGCACCATGTCTAGTTTTATGGTACAAGGTTAAGCCTGTAACATTGTGTCATGAAATGAACATGGTAATAGCTCTTATTATACGTTTCATTGGCACGGATGGCGAAATTGGAGCTGTAAACTCACCTGTAGCTCTTGATTAGCATTGGTGAAACCACCTGCGTAGGTGGCATAGTGTTTCAAATATGGGGCATAGTTTACAAAGGCCTTTCCCACGCTGTCGCGATCTTTCTGAATGTCTTGCAATAGCGTGGAGTTGATTTGTACCAAAAGTCTCCAGATTGTTCAAAATACCTGGAAAATATGCACGCAATTGATTAGCACATTGCTTTAATTTCGCACGAATTCCTCCACCATTTTATCCGCTTATCTGTCTGGTTATTTTCAAAGCTTGAAAAGCAGGTCAACATTGCTTTGTGTGCAAGTATTGATAATGATGTTCAGTTCATGGTGTAAGCTTAAGTCGTTCCCATTCTTTATAGTCGAAACAATTCCTTGATTTAACGATGGATTTTGTAACAAAATCTGAAACTTACTTGATGTCAGTCCACATTCTTTAAACTCCAGCAACTGGTTGAGTCCAGCGATGTAAGTTTCCTCACTGGTAATGATTTCAGTCACAATCTTTTCTCTAATGTAACCAGAACGGGATGGGGTGGCATCCTTCGACGCCCGATGCAACGCTTGCACAAAGTCATTTCGTGACCGAGCAGTGAACAAGTTACGCTGTTCCAGCGTCTTCCGAATCGAGTCAAGTAAACTTGATTGCGGTGTGGAGAACACGGCGTTGGAGCTCATATTAAAGATGTGAGAACGACATCCGGTCGTGTTTCCTAAAAGGCTAAAGAAGGTATGTAACTTGGTTGCGAGCTGCACAAATCCAAGCGTCACTTCAGTTGCTCAATACCATTATAAGAACAAGATCACAAATTTTGTATATTGACAAACAATGCAAATGTCACCAGGCTTTATCGCCTAATCTTAACAATTTGAACTGAACACAGAGCTTTATCAAGTCGCAATTCTTGGTCCGTTACATGTGCGTGTGTGAATAATCCACAAATATTGTATACGGGCTACGAAATGCTTTTTTCTCCAGCTCGTCCCGGTCTCTCGTTCATAGTGTTTTAGCCTGGAAACAGATGAGTGTGAGGGGAAGCGCCAACTTGTTAGAAAAATCATCGGGGGAAAAGCGCTTCCATGACCATAAGGTTTGCTCATGTTTTGGGTAAGTATGCAAAGAAGATTGTCCGTTGAACCCTCGGGCTATTTTCTCCTAGAGCCATAACCGACTGTCCTGACTTCGCATCCTCTGCTCTGCTGTGTGTGCATCTGCTTTCCATGCTCAAGTAATGTTTCAGTCTATGAACTGGAGCTCAATAACCGACTGTCCTGACTTCGCATCCTCTGCTCTGCCTTGTGTGCATCTGCTTTCCAAGCTCAAGTAATGTTTCAGTCTATGAACTGGAGCTCAACATGCTTTCGATTCACACCTGGACCTAGGTTCAGAACTCAAAGTGAATTAAGTCTACATTAGTAAATTAAGTTACAATAGTGGTAGTAACAATAAAGTCGGGGTACCAATGGATAATCTGTTCCCCGGCAAACTGCCTATACTGTCCATGTTAAAAAACCTTGCTGTAGTTATATTGTTACTATAATCGACCTTGGCGTTACAATATCATTGAGCATCCCCAACTTAAGCATTCTTATGTAAAACAAACCTGTAGTTACAATACTCTTTAAATTGCTGAGACGCAAGTGGGAAAACGCGCACAGAAGACGTAATTTTCGAGAAGGATAAGAGGCCTTTGTTCATTGTGAAAGTCACGGCAGAAACCTCGTTATCTATGAAGAATTGAATTTTCTGTTCCATCAATTGCTTCGAAAGCACACCAAATTAGACCCGCTGATAAAATATTCCCGACAATACGATCAAATACGACCTCCCTTTCATCGTCAAGGCCACGGATGTGAGTGATCGACTCACCTACACTGTTTTTGACCACACGTTGAACTCATTCGGTATCGCCATAGACTCGGAAACCGGGTAGCTGAAACTGACAACGCTGCTTGGCTGGGCAGGGAGCGGTGAGCACAAATTAGCTATAACAGCTACTGATGCAGTTTTCTGCTGTTACAGTTCATTTCACTGGTTACTCAATTTCTACTGTGCAGAACATTTTTGTTAAAATCCGTCGCATTTTCATCCCCGAATCGAGATTTTATAGACATATTTACATCCGGTATGTCTCAACCAATGATTGACTGTACCCGTTTATGTAACTTGGGGAACTATATATGCAAAACAAGACATGGTTAAGTACTGTGAAATAATAAATTCTTGTGTAGGATTGTAATTCCGTGAGAGTCACTGCGGAGAAAAACAGTTCCCAACGAGCAGACAAGTCTCTTTTAATTGAGTTTATGCTGAGGACACCAAGTAATATTTTACGTGTTATTCATCATTGAATCGTTGAATAAGACTGAGAGTTAGAGCCACAAATGGATCAAGGCCTGGAGGAGGACTGGAATTATGGGTCGTCAATAATTCACCTGTGCCGTCGCAGGCTGGGGTGCGTGGGCTTCTTTTATGCATCTTTTTCATTCCTGGCACCCGACAGATTCAAGCGTGGCTTACTAACGAAGCGCATGGTACAAGACTTTACAGCGAAAACATTGAGAATTGAAACAATGACAGTTGTGTGTACAATTAACAGCTTTTAGGAATTTACTGTGTCTTGGAACGTCGTCAAAACTCCTCGTCGTCAATGAGGTTTTTTAGCATGTGGCCACTGGAGGCCATCGGGTAATTACAAGTACAAATTATTTAAAAGCTGCAAGAATTTGACATGTCAATTGTTTGGCTTATTAAGAGCAGACTATGCATAAGGAGGACGCACAGGGATGGGCAACAGTTGCATTATAAGTATCTTGCACATTGCAACAGCGGGTGCTTGCTGTAGCAGAGTTAAGGAAGATGCCAGCCTGCGTTGAAGAGGAACATTGCAGTAACATTGTGTGGAGCAGTTACTTGTCATTTGTGGTACGGAGAAGAAGGGCAAAACATTTGTGTATGTGCGCTTGATAGCTTGAGAACTATGTAGTGATCAGCGGGATGAGTAGAATTACTTGGTTATGAAACAAACAGTGACTTTGAGATTGTCCCCTTCAGATTTCAAGAATCGATTAGAAGACATGCTACAATCAATGGGAATAAGTTTAAAATTTTGGAAGATTCCGGATTCAAGAGAATCGTGTCACAAATCGGTCGGCAGTTAGGCGTCCCTTTCAAGCGACGAAAAATCCGCGACTGGATCAAGAAGTATGAGGAAGAAAAAGAAAGTCTCCAAAACGAGTGGAAGGGCCGATTGATTTGCTAGAAAGCCGATTCTGCAACTAGGCACAATCGAAATTTCTTGGGGATATATGTTCAGCACACTTTGGAAGGAACAGTGCAGATCAAAACATTTTCTGTGATTGAAATGCAATGCAAAAATACTGCGGTAAATTAAAGTGAAAAGATCCGGAAAACCTTGTCGTCTTATGGTGTCGATGTGAGTAAAATATATGCTGTAATAACCGACAACGGGGCCAATTTTACTGCTGCGGTGAGAACCCTTGGAATAAGATCCCCAATTGATGAACTGACTTGATGATGATAGTGAGAGTGACAATGAAAGTGATGAACGAGAAACTGACTTTGCGAATTCCGCTGATATCGGAATCGTGCGTTAAGATTGGTGCACCGAGTTTACTGAAACTATAGATGAGGAGGAAAACCATAATGATGAACCACCTCTCGAAGTAAATGGCATTACTTCAGTTATGTGTATCGCGCATACGTTGCAGCTTGCCGTGCAAGATTTCATCAAAAAACGCGATGTCTCGAAAACCTTAACTACAGCAAGACATTTAGTTCGCAAGATGCGACTGAACTTTATCAGACGGAGGTTGAAGCTTGCAAAGCTGAGAATCTCACCCATTGATTATGCTACAAGATGGTCTTCAACTTATAATATGTGAAGGTTCTGCTAGATGCTTAGCAGGAAGTAAAACGCCAACTTGCCGATGAAGATACCGTAACGATGTCATTAGGGGCTTGTAACAAATGGAGATACTGCAGTTCCAGATCCCGTAACGGTAGCAACAACGAAGTTGCAAGCGAGAGACCTTACGGCTGGTGACATGCACGAAATACGGATAGTTGCAGAAATCGAGTTGAAGGAAAAAGATTCTTCCTATGGCCCGCAGCCTACTGGCCTTGCTAGGTAAGCGTAGAGGCGCCCTTGAAAATACTGAGTCAGATTAGCGCTCTACATGGACCCGAAATGTAAGACTGTAATACTGTCAGATAAGTCTATAGCTGATACATGCCGAGACTCAGTCTTGACACTAGGCAAGCGTTTGTTAAACCTGCAGAAGAAATCACCTGAAGTTGCCATTGTGCAAACTGCGGTACAAGAACAACTTCCAAATGAAGAAAACCTGAGTGACCATGAAAAATACCTTCAGTAAATGGATATAGCCGCAGTCACAAGCGTTGCAAGAATCGCCAGAGGGACAACATTCAAAAAGTGAGCAAGACCATCTGGGGCAGGATCTCCTAGAATACGAAACCCTACCACGGATGAACAACGTTGATGTTTTTCAATGGTGGCATAAATCCAAATTTTCAACTGTACTGAAGGAAGCAGCGCATGTGATATTAATAAGCCTACCAGTCACCCAAGTCACCGTGGAGCGTTTTCTCCGGCTTGAAATACATTGTCAGTGACTCAAGAAACGGATTGTCATCGGATGTTCTTTTTCTAAGACTGAAAGGAAATTGATCAAAATCTAATGACAGTCAGGTTTACGATAACAGTACTTCTTAAACTATACTTGAAGTACTGCAGTATTTGAAAATTATAAAACCCGTTTAACATGCTGTACTGAAATTCATATGGATATATTTCGGTATATATTGATTGTAATGTACCGAAATAAGAATCGATACTTATACTTACAGAGGGTGGCTCATTCTATTTTACACACTTTTATACCGTTGCCTGTGCACTATCCTTTCAAATTTTGGCTAAATGGAGATAACCATCTGAAAGCGCAGATTCCAAGCTATCTAATGA
>VRMD01000346.1:0-28969 GCA_009872375.1 Sminthurides bifidus
TGATTGCCACCTCTTTATCGTTGAGCCGAGTCAATCTAGAAACTTTTACAGGATACACAAGACCCTGGTCGGAGTAACAACTGTTGTAAAAATTTAATTTGATTCCATCCCCTTGTTAACCATTTGAGACCTCTGATTTTGTCAGCGTCAGCTCAAAATAGATAATTGGTCCTTGTTGCTATGTATGCATACCGTGAAACTGAAGGCTAACATTTCACTTTTAAAGAAATAATATCTTTTTATGTGATTAGTTGATTGGCCTGCTTCTTTGTGCCGAAACTTTTGGATAGAAATCCTTTGTTCAAATATTAGTTTCGATATGAAGATTCTATTCTATTCGAGCATCTTCACTTCGCATGGAGTTGAATTACTTTTTTATTCACACAACTATACAGGGCTCAATCTTGAAACTACCTCGGTCTAACTGTAACTTTAATAAACCGCTCGTCATTCGGATAGAATTTCCGTTTTCAAAAATGAATACGAAATTAAAACTTACACTCTCCTCCGCTCATAAGTTCGGGAGCTAGACCGAGTCTAATCCGCAGATGGGGAGGAAACATTGATTTGGTAAGATAATGAATATCTCTTTTGAATTTAAATGCATGCATCTACCCCTGGCTGTAGTTTTCTAGGTATTCAATTTAAAGTTGAACGTGGAGCTTTCCATTTTTCCAACCTTTTGCATCTTCCGTGAGCTCACGGAAAAAAAATCCAAGGTTTAGATCCCCATCCATAGCTGTAGCTGACTAGAGAGCAGAGACAGGAGTTAAAGTAAAAAAAACTTTGAGATGGATCCCATCTTTCAATCTTCTTCCCCTTGGTTTCTGAGCTATCCGACTATGACTGTTTACATTCCTTTTTGTTGTTAATCCAAGCTTGCTTTTTGGAATGTTGTAAAAAGCTCGTTTAGACTATCTGGAGAATGTTTTCCAACTTTCCCCTCAAGCAGCTCCGAGAAAGCTAATCAAACGTGAAATGTTCTCTTGTTGCATGTTCGAATTTGCCGTGTCTCAATTGTTTGGTTCCCGTCTGTAAATTGCATCTTGGAAGCAGGAGCGAAGGTGTGTTTGTTGAAACTATTTTGCTCTCGTGCATACAAGGATTGGGTGAATTGTTTCCATGGCCCGGCCAGGTTTTCCCACTTGGCACCAGCACCAGAGTCAAAGAGGAGTTAGAAAAGATCGATTTATGTGTTTACCTCCAGGTTGTAGGAATCAATAGGAGGAAGATATTCAGTAAATTTGCATCTCATTGTCTCCTGAAAAATGTTCCAAGGAAAATAAATGTTTTTTCTCGCTCCCTTCCGCTCCAGCCATTAATCCAAAGCTGCAAGTTCAAATGTCTGATGCTCCTGCTAACCTCTGTGTATTTGTCTTCTTTACGAGGATTTGATACGGAATTCGTGTGGGATATATGATAGCGTGCCTCATCCACAATGTTCAGCCCTGGTTAGGTATTCATCCTCGGCTTTGGCCGCGGGCCTTTGAATGGAAGGGCTGGTGGAGCAGAGAGGAGGGCAGAGTTATGACCAAGAGGTAAATGTGACAAGTCGGACAAAAGTGAATAGGCGGGCAGCTGACAGGAGTGTTTGGCACCCTGTTTCTGAACACATTGTTCAAGCGAAAGTACAAGTTTGAATCGGGTCTAATTTGACAACGTGGAGAAAGTTTTACTCGCCTCAGATACAATGCGAGACAGGCTGCAAATTATTAGGAAACCGCGCGGGGACAATGGGACAGCAACCATTTCATCATGTCAGTACAAAGTGCTATGCTTCCATTCTTGCAGTTTCCATGTCATAAACTTGCCCTTCTCCCTCCTTCTTTTTCTTTGTGACCAAAACTTTGAGCAACCTCTCCCTCATTTCCACGGCCGTCAGACTGACTGAGCACTTTAGCATGCCTGCCTTCCTAAAGCTTGCTAGCACCTTCGTCGGCTTTCACTCCTGTCCACTTAAGGCCGTGGTTTGCTGCACCTAGTCACCCTGTAAGGACAAATTTGCTTGTTCACTCCTAGCTGTTGCTGTCGTCAGATTCCTCCCACTAACTCTACTTAAAGCGGAGGAAGGAGGCTCCAAGGGATTTATTTTCTGACACTTGAATGCTCGCATAGCCACACAAACAACCTCCAACTGTGTATGCACTTACTCTTCCAACTTTCTCCACTTTCACCTTAACTTTCGCCAACCTCACAGTCCTTTCGCCAACTTACACATTCTCTCTCTGAACTTATGAGCGCAATCATTCTTGACCATTTTTGTTTCCCCATAGTTAGTTCTATTGTCTGCGAGGGCGACACTTCGCCATCTCATAAACTTAGGTCCTCTTTCTCTCCTCCAGCCCGCTATCTGTCCTCACTAAGAATTTTCCTTTCTTCTCACTCATTTACTCTTCCGAGAACAAATCAAGTGTTGCTCTCTACAAAAGTTTAACTTGTTCATAAAACCGTCCACCGCTTAACATACTGTTCTCTTAAATACTCCTCAATGACTTGTTACCTTCTCTCAGTGGCTATCAAGCGCATTCCTCCTCATCATCCAATTTTCTCCCAACTTTCCCCCTTCCACTTTACTTAGAGAGCCTTTCATCTCGGCAGCATCCCGCAAAAATATCTCAGCTCATCCACGCCAATAACTTTGAGCTGTCCTCCAACTCCAGCACGTCAATCTCTCGCAACATCCACCGATTTCTCGCAACCAATCCATTAACTTTCCATAGGCACAATGTCAGCACAGCAATACACTTGAAGCCTTTCACTCCTGTTCCGAACATCCGTCGCTTTTTGCGATTCTCAGCAATTCGGTGATGGATTTTAATAATATCCGTTTACTTTCTCTGTCTGTCTTCATTCCAGTTTCTATTTTCTGTCACTCTGTCATACTTTCTTTGTCTGTGTCTTTAGATTTTCCCAAAGATTCGCCAATGTAGACTCCATTTTGTACATTTACTTCCTGCAGCTAGAGCTTTATGGAAAATTGCTCCATGCAACTCTCATCCCTTTGTTTGTATCTCAACGTCCTAAAAGCATCTTCGTACTATTGGAGCGGCAACTTCATTTTCAAGCCTGATGCCACTGAACTCTTCACAAGTTTCTCCCGACGTTTTTCGACCCTTACTCTTTAGAGTTCATCCATTCCGTTTCTCGGCAAAGGCCTTTTCTTGAGTACATTTGCCCTTTTCCAGGACTGGGTTCGTGACAATGCATACTAATGTATCCACAACCAGCTCGTGTCACTGTTTAAAAAGCCAATTCAGCTTATATGACAAGCATGTTTCAAACCGCTAACTCCTCATTTGCGCCGACAATTTCAAGTGCTAAAACATATTTAATTTCTCACGGGTATTTCATTAGCTCCAGCTTTAAAGCACACTTAAGGACTTTCTCAGGCTCATCACTAATTGACTCGTATTTGCTTTGGTTAAGTGCAAGCTCGAGACTGTTGACAATGGACAAAGCATCTTCAACGTAAGATGAACTTAATGATTCCACTTGTGCAATACGAAACGACCATTTTACGCCGAGTCTTCCATCCCTCATGGCGTCTTTTCTTTCACTCCATGAGGGCTTTTGCTGTCGCTCCATAAGTTCGGGGTCAGATTACCAATTTCCTCGCTTTGTGTCTTAGCCTTTTCGTAGAAGTCTTAGCGAATCACTCATGTTTTTCCATGGCTCCGGAATAAGTGAAGGGAAAATGACATGGTGCCTAAATGATCGAATTACGTCGTAAACGTTCGCAGGATTAGAAATCGCCAATTTTCTTCCAAGATGTTTCTAATCGCTTGCATTTTTATCAGCTTCATCCATGCTTTCACAGGCAAGAACTAACGTTGAAAAAAGCTTTGTTTTACTCAAATTAGGTCTTTATTTCATCAAACTGCGTTGCAGTAGCTCACTTTAGTAACGTTTTCGAGTGTGAGCATGTCGTGTTTATAGTTTTTAATGTAGGTGAGCGTGGCGAGCATACATTATCATTATTACCATTATTCGAACTGAGAGCGAATACTGTATCGGTCAAAAGGATCAGGTTTCTTACTTAACTATGTGGATGCTAATTATAGAAATGTTACACAAAGAGATAATCAGGCAATATATCATCTGTACACATTACACATACAATACTTGTAGTACAGTTTAGCTTATTTACTTAGCACTTATTTTACCCTGGGTTTCCAGCATTCTGTGCTCCAAGTTGAGATTCCTACACATATTCATTTGTGAAAAATTGAAAAGCTAATCACTTTCGGTAATCGATATTTGTAACATAACATGTTCATTTTCTTTTCGTGCCTTCTCATTTGAATGAAAGAGGGATTTTGTGTTTCTGTGTTGAATAACATGGTGCTTACAATACGAGCCATCAATAACGAGCCATCAATACGTACATGGTACTCTGGTCTATTAACATGGATATTGCATTCGACTTTCTTTACATCCAATCTCTGGTTCACATTTCGCATTGCTCCGCTCATAGCATCGGAGAAAGCTCAGTGAGCTAGCACGCATCAAAATTCCATCATTTTCTCTGATTTCCTTGTGTCCCTGCAGATTTCTTGTTCCACTGCAGACATCTCAATATGCGAAGCTCTTTGCCACGTTTCAAGCTTAATTTAACAACTGGCCTTTTTGAAAGTTCATACACATCTTCTGCTGAATGCAAAAAGAGCGGAGAGACACGCACACAAAGTTTTTACATTTCCCTCTCACGAAGAGATCAGATGTCGAGTGACTGCGAATTCTATTAATTTCTTACTACTACTGCATTAGCCCACATTCCATATGAACCTCCCACAAGTTGTGCCGAAATTACATTCCCTTCAGCAAAACTTTTTCCGCAACTCCCTCGCACGCCACTTGAACACCGAGTTGCTTTCTTAAGCAAATGTCTTGAGCAGAAAACTGTACTACATGGCTGTGAATCCCGCTCGAATTTTAATTGTTTTAGCCTAAATGCATCCATTTAAATTCACCAGATGCATAATTCTTGGATTTATGCCCACATACAGCAGCCAACTTGTGCATCATGAGCTCGGCCCTTCTTCAACCGCCCGTTCATGGGGAAGACAAGCCCTGGCAAAATCTTAAGTACGTGCATACTAACCTAGACTTAATGAAAATGTAACATGCTTACTCGAGCCTTAATTACCCATCTCAGACTCAAGTAAATTTCCAGCCCCATCACATGTTCTGTTTGGCCGTAATTTGGACCGAGGAAATATCCCAGTTGCCGTGCGACAAGCATGCAAATTTTAAACTCCATCTCTCTCAGCTCCCTTTCTCCGCTTTCCCATACTTTCCTTCACAAGATGGAAACATCGTGCCAGCCCGCCTATTTTGATATGCAGCAAGGAGTGAATATTTTTCCAATTAAATGCTAACCGCAATTGACTTCAAGTGTCGTTTCAGCAAACAGTTTTGGAAGAAAGACAGCTTCTTAACAAGTGAATGGCGAGAGAGAGAGAGAGAGAGAGAGGGAGAGAGAGAGAGTTGGCTGTCAACGGGTTTTCAATTTAAACTTTTATCCCACATTGTTATGTGTAGAGACTCCCTTGAGCATTTGTATCTTTCGAGACCGTATTTATTTGTAGGAAGAAGAAAGGAGTTTTCTATTCATGTCTTGGTTCTGGTCCCGGGAGAGGACACATGGCAGGAGCGCAATCGGGATGACAAGAGTCAGTTTCAAAGAATTATTGGAGTCTGACTGCTATTCATGGCAGATGATCGCACAAAGTGATTCGTCATGTGCTGAACTTTACTTTAAAGATGAGAATTACTTCCAAAGCTCAGTAAACTTGAACAATGAGTGGTGGAGGAAACGCCACCGCCAAAGTGCGAAAGGACAGGAGGGGAGTCATATAGTACTTGGGGTAATTCATAAAAAGATTGTGCAGACAGAGGAATTGCCAAAAAGGTATCGGGTGTAAGATGTGAATCTTGAATAGGCCTCAAGTAGTGGAAGGACAAAAGCCGTGAAACAGAGCTAGAATACAACTTACTTTCCTCTTATCTAAAGAACCAATAAATATCTCAAATAATGGAGTTCCACTTTAGCAATCTTCCCCTCCTCTTTTTTCTCCTTGCCTCTCTCTTTATTCTCTTCCTACATCCTTTCTTGTCGTGGAGGGTTCTCCACCTCGAACAATTCACAACGTGAACTCTGTAACCTTGGTTCTCGAGGCTGAAAATATATAAACATATATATTCGGACTTTTAGCAGCTTAGAAAAAAGTTGGCCAGCACGAGCCCATGTCCACATAGTCTCAATCATGCGCTGGACTGGACCAGTTTAAACGCGTTAGAATTCTTTCCTTTCAAATGCTTCCTACGTGGTAAAACTTTTTAAGCAAGGCTGTAAGATTTAAAAATCCCTTCTTATTATGTTAGTCTGTTTGACTTCTTTTATATTTTTCAAAAGAGCTCTACACTCCTCTCCTCGTACAGTAAGGAGAAGGAAACGGAGTTTTCGTGCTGAGCTAACTTTTACCGGAAAGAGTGAATTATGTACGACATTTATTTCTTCCTCTGGCAAAACTTCTCATAATTTTGCAAACTACATCTCCAGACCTATCAGGAAGTGTGATTTAAGCTGGAATAAAAAAATTTCTCGCCCACTTACAGTTTCACTTGGCCTCTATGAGAAACGTTTCAGTCAAGGGTCGGCCTCTAATGATTTCTCTTCATGCTCTGGTGCTTCACACACCTTCTCTCAGATTGTTCGCATGAGGCGTTTCCTCTGTAAAAATGTAATCCTTTCCAGACCATACATAAGCTTTTGTGGTCTGACATTAACGTTTACAGATTTGGAAACCCCGTGTTAAATAATATCAGTCGTTATAGTTATAATGCCCTGGCTTGTTTTCATTTCAGATTAAGCTTCACTGTTGAAACAAGGTACTATTTGGTACAGGGAGAGATTACGTGGCAATCATGGTTTTGGCATATAGCGGCTGAGTCCGACCTTTTATTCCTGCTCCTTTGTTGAAATGTGCAACTATATTTTCACTACTTATGCAAAAATCTTTCAGATACCATGCAACAATAAATAACTCATTCAGTATTCCGTCAGGTGATTAATAAAGATTGCAGCTGTCTGGATCATGCATGACATGACGTGGGGAGGGTAGGCCTATGACGTCGTTGTCAGCAAGTAGACCCTACTGAAAGTTTTGGTATCATCAGTAATCTGGCAGACTGTACCAGACAGTAGAAAAACAGGATTGCTCCCGTCTTGACAAAGTGGTTGACATTCTCCAACTGGGTTCTCAAAACTTTCAGTGTCTCTTTTATCCTTTGATTGACTTTGAAACTCTTAAATCAGTCATGAACCACTTGCCGGAACAAGCATCACTTCTTACAAGCAGTGCAATCAACTGACCGTGTGAGTGGCTCAGTCGTGCAAGCAGCTTACAATTCCTCTCACGTTCACTTTCCTTCTAAGTCAGCAGTCAGTCAGTTTAAGTCATCAACAATTCATTTTTCCCTTGAAAGACCCGAATTCAGACAAGAGGGAAGCGGGTACAATCGCAGCGAGGTCTTGGCGTAAATCTGAGTTCAGCAATATTGCAGCACATACTGCACAGGTCGAAGGTACCAGTTCAGCTGGCCGCATGTTCCCGGCTTAAGCTTTCCTTTTCAATTCAATCATCACCTTGAGCACACATTTCATCTTCCCTCTTGACAGACACGACAAGGAAAAACCATCAATGGCACCTGTCCTATTCTTGCTTTTCCAGCATGTTCACCAGCTTTGAACCCCGTCAATTTGAACGCTTTGCTGGTACATAACGACGAATGTGGTAACTGCAAAAAGTGCACCATCTGCCTTGCTAGTGGTAGAACTATGTATGTAGGTACATCACTTTGACGTGTTCTTGCCTTGGCTCTGTATCCACTCCTCTCTCAACTTTTCCTTTATGCTCCAGCAAAAGGAAATTGTCGTTGGAGGGGAAAGGGAGATCACAGGCATACTTTACGCAGTACATTAACTCTTCAATATTTGATACAAAATTTCCTCCGAATTTGCTTCAAAAACTCCGATTACATGCAAAATCATATGTGTTGCCGTAACATTCGCCGAGTAGAGAAGAGGTCCACGTAAAATTGCACTGATTTCAATTTCTAAGCCCAAAATATTCCGCGAACTGAACTATTTAATTAATGAGCACAAGTGGTAGTACTCGTCATATAGCAGAGTAGAAAACTACAAATTGAAGTTAACAATTTTCATTTAAACATTTCTTCCAAAGCCGCACACATACTGTTAACATATTCGTTACCACTCAGGCCCAACCTTTTGACGTTATCACATACAGCAATCTGAAAAACAAATTTGGCGAATGAATACAAAGCTAGATCAAAAAATCAAGCGTCATGTAATGAGTGGGACAGAAATCAAAACAAACTGGATTACCGTCTCTGCTTCGAATTCTCTCCTCAGAGTTTTTTCCTCCTTTTGGTTTTGCTGAAACGTTTTGAGCAGTTCCGATCCTCGGAAAAAAATAATGCCGAGCGATTTTTCTAGTGTTGCTGATACAATACTCTTGACGTTAACATTGAAGCTACTTTTCTTATCCCCTTTACTTAAGCCTTTTACGCAAAGATCAACTATGGTATACACTGTCGCCATGAAAACTCCTGGTTCCACGAAATCATACTCATGAGGGTATTGCCGTAATTTCCAAAATATTTCAATGCCAAGACCCATTACTTCCCATAGTCTGAAAAAGAGCCATTTCCGTGTCAAATAAAATCTTCACGCGAAATTCACTCGATTGGTCACTACATTTACTAAGCTTAGAATCTTAATTGTATCCACTTACTTAGTTTGTATCTCCAAAACCTGTGGCGTAAGTTTTACTTCCGAAGGTTCAGAGCCTCTAGCAGTGCTGATTAAGAATACGAGATGATTGGGTTGAGAAAGCAAGGCTGCAGACAGTTCTCAAAGAGGTGAATACACCCTCCTACCAAGTACGCATATCATAAAAATTACTACTTTGTACTAATGGCTGCAAAATGGAAAATTAAAATGGTTTTACTTACCAGTATCTCAGTCAGTCTTTGTGGTTGCTCAAGACGCCAGCGTTGAGTGAAAGGTATCATTGACGCTACACCGGATAGCGTAAACATAATTATCTCGAGCAAATCCTTCATTTCTAAAAAGTTCTTTTCAGGAGTTTTCAAAAAAAATCGATCTACTATTTCAGCCAAGTCCCAAAGTTTGTGGGTCAGAAAAACTCCGTGAAGTCCCCAAAAGTTGAGACATTCTTCCATGTAATGAAACTTCAAACAGCTGATCATTCTTGCATTCAAGTGCAACCCAAGAAGGTAAACTTCTTTCCATTTAGTATCTTTCACATCTGATGAGGCAAATTTAGCCAACGGTAACCACAAGTATTTCCCAAAGGAACTATATGACAAGGAATGACATGTTTCCGGATTACACAGCTGTATTAGAACTCCTAAACATTCTGAAACGATTTCTGGACCTTTTGTAAGCTGAAACAGACAACAAAATGATTGCTAAGTCATGCATATTTTGAGTTATTACGTATCTCTTAAAAACGTGAAAGAACTTGAGAAAACATCACTCACCATAATACCAATACTCGCTACATTAACCACGGACATAACGAGAAAACTAGAGTGAAACACAGATTTCCATTCCACACAATGCGGAGAGTTTATAATGGCTGTCACAATGTTAGCACCTAGAGCGAGTACTGGGTACACAATTTCTGGTTGGTCTGATTCGTAAACTTTGGCTGATTTGAAAAATATAGCCGATACGAGACGAGTAATATAATCGATAGTAACTGGCTCCAAAACAGATTTTGAATTTTTGATGCAATGTATCATTAAAGCGAGTAGAGGCTTTTGGGTTCCAACGACGAATTTATCAAATTGTGGTGCCACTTTGGCGATAAATTCATCGAAAGAAAAGCTTGCTTCCCAAGGTTTTAAATGGAGTAAAAATTCTGAAATTGTTCCTCCTGTGTTCGCATCAACTTCATCATCGTCAAACTTCACAATTTTGTCGATGAGCTTCTGAGTCAACATGGATTTGGTATCAGCGGGTACAGAGATGAGACAATCGGGTCGGCCGGTAAGCACAACCATAAACTGCTTCAGAGCTATTCGTGCCTTCAAACGCTCTTTATCAGACTTAGCAAAACATATCTGTGAATGAACGAGCAAAAATACTATAGGACCGGCAACTTTCTGAATACCCCAACTATTCACAACGCCATATTGCTTGATGTTCTTACCTCCATGATATTTTCGAGTCGGTCTTTCTCAAGAATTCCTTGAACCTCGGTGTTGAAATATACGTCAGATCCACAACTCGTATATAACTCGAAGGTGGCGATGTTCATGATCAGAGTTACAAGTTCCAACCGGCTGTCGCTGGAAGTTGAGTCATAGTTACTCGATAAAAATTGATTGTTTCCTCTACTCATATGAAAGTTAAAAAAAATATATTTGTACCTTTTTATCCGTTTTAAGGGATCGAAAATATTTTCCCAAATATTACCCTTGTAATTCTTAATTGTTGTGGCTCCTCTTCTAAATAAAGCTCGGATAAAACCAAGCAAAGCGACAGATAAATTTTCATCCTGAAATTATCATGATAACATCTTATTATACTACTGTTCCACACTAATGACAAACAAGATAACCCAGATCTGTCAGTAAATCACGTCACGTCATTTACTTTTTCTTGAAATAGTTCCATTAAACGATCCACAAAATGACTATCCTCAAAAAAGTGCTGCACAAGTCCAAGTTGAGTATGAGCACACACGCGAAGAAATTCCAAGATACCAACCTGGGGACCAGAATGACCATGTTGAAATCGTGAATTCATGTTCGGCAACCGTATTTTACCAGAAAGTGTCTACCAACGTCGAAAATAAGTAAAATTTTACCTTCATATTAATGTCTTCAGATTTCAGTTCTAGTCGTTGCAATATTAAGTCTCGGAAAGGATCAGCATCATTATGTAGGCAAGCTAAGACAGGAACGGAAGATTCAGCTGCCACACTTTTGAGAAACTGGATAGCTAGTGTGGGCACTTTGGAACTCAAACGATGACGGCATAAATGACCCAATTTCTGAATTAGTGCCAATGCCAGTTGAGATTCCATTGTCTAAATGAAAAATTGTTTCAGATTAGTAATTGTAATTTTTTCATACTACATTAAGCATTTAAGGCTGAAATATTTACTCTTAAAATATCCTTTTTGAAGCTATGAATTTCCATGAGTAAGCTGATGGTAGATATCAGTAAATCAGGAAGCATTACAGTTTCCTCCTGAGGCTTCACAATGCTGTCTTGAAGAGCATCCGAATCTGAGATAATAAAAGACCCAGCTGAACTATCTTTTCTGTCATAACAATGTTTGTGCAAGAACTCGAACATAAGTCGACATACCAGTTCTTAAAATTCCGTACAATGAACTGAATTTCCCCATTAAACATTGTGCACATTCATTCTTGAGCTCATTAAACTCTTGACTAGAAGATCTAAATAGTTTCAACAATATCTTCAAGCTCTCGCTAAGAATAAGATTACGTTCCACTAAGCTTGCGATTCTCCATTGCTGGTAGCCAGGCACAATGTTTTCCACAATAAACCAAATGGCTGCGTTGCAAATCTGCAGAACGGGATTGCCGATTTCTTTGCTAGGAACCTTAGAGTTGGGACATAAGATAAAACCTTCACAATCTAACTATGTTGATCAATGCACTTTGATTGGTTCACAACTTACGTCTATTAGTAGCAGTACCGCACCAAGAAAAGCTTTTGTCACGTAGAATTGGCTCGCAGTTACACTCTCGTATCCCACAATTATTTTGATCACGACGTTTGGTTCAACTTGGAGGGGCCAAAGGTCATGCATATCGGCAGTTAGGATTGAAAGATCGAATTTTGCACCGACTGCTGTTAACATTAAAATTAATCCTACAAGTTTTGATTTTCTTGCTGGTTGAGTCTTCTCAGTTGCTTGCCTGCAAATGAAGTTTTGCCGACTTGAACAATTATGACAAATAGTTCATTTTCTAGCTATGATACACAAGTAAGTCTAGATAATAAAGAGTCTAGATAAGTAAAAACTTTTTCTGACCTCTTCAGCAAGTATATCAACGGCTTAAACAAGCTTAACATGTCCCCCGAAATCTGCTCAGCAGTTTGTGAATAAACAATTAAAAACTCAGCCAGAGCTATGAGCTGGTTTTCGTTGTGCTCGAGCAAGTATGGATCGCCTCGGTTTGCAGCTTCAAGACATGGTCGCAGAAATTCGTTCATTAGAATTTTCCACACGGGAATTAAATCGCCAGGCCGCAAAGGCCAGCAAACGACGAGGGGATGTCGATCATCCAGTGCAATACCAGTAGATCCAGCCTTAATGAGCAGGTTGCATACCTGCCGGTCTTGTAGAAGTATCCATTCGTTATTTCCATTCGGTCGGAGTGCACGAGAGTCAATTTTATCGAAAACTTCCGCAACCCAGCGGAGTTCTTCAATCGACTGTGACAGCTGAAATCCGAAGCATGTGATGTAAGATTGAGCCCATAACTACAGCTTTGCACCATGATTTAATAACATACCATTTCATTTGTAACTGATTTCAGGGATGTAACAGAACTAAATATCGCTTTCCACAACTTGAGCATGGTCTCGAAGTAAATAGGGAATCCCATGATTGCCTCCGAGTAAACAGCGAAATATTCCTCGCAATGGTCGTGAATAAACTCGGACACGATCTCTGGCTGCAGAAAAAAGGTACACAGTTGAACTTTCACAGTTGAAGATTACAAAAGGTCGAAAATCATCACACACCACCGGCTATATATATCTCGCCTCACCTCAGTCAAAAAGGACTCGACGAGACAATACCAGTCATTGGTAGCGCCGAAGTGTTCTCGGACATAATTGCTGAGAGCAAACTTCAAAGCATTGTGTATGCTAGGGATTACAACAGAAGACATTCCATGTTTCTGCAAACAAAAACATTCTAATTTCCACCGTATTCATAGTCATAAGCAGATGAAAATTGACCTCAACTCACATTTTTACAACCAGTACTCGCATAAGCTCTTATGAGTTTATTAACGCAGGAAACCGCCGTGTGAGGCTGTGTCACAGATTGCAGCTTGGATCGAATAATTTTGTTTTCTCCACATCTGTCTTTGAAGGCTTGAAGGATGGCGAAAAGAACGTATGGATTGTATAGAAGTTCTCCCACGTTTTTCTCCAAGAACGTTTCAATGCATGTATTGTCTTCTGCATTAGCGACGTCTCCAGCCTGAAGAAGCGCGTAACATAAAACAGCTTCAGCTTGAATAATAGCGATACTTTTGGATTTTGGTCCCCAATCATAGTTTTCTAAATGCCGAACAGCACAACTGATCACATTTTCCCGTCTTCCCATATAAAACAAGACTGACGCTAATGCATGAAGAGTTTCCACAGTTTCTTCGTCATTTAAAGTGTGTTCCAGCGAGAGTACCATCCATTTGACCCAATCCTCCATATACGCAGCTTGAATAAACGCAGCAAATATTTCCTATGACAAAGATAAACCGGAATTGGTCAATGTTTGAGCAAGCCGTTCTCAGCTGATCTAAATTTTCCAAGTACTTACGGAATACGGGTGTTGTTCGTCCACTGCATGTTTCAGCAACAACTGCGTGCAGTAAATCAAACAGAGGCGCTCAACCAGGTAAAATTTCTTTAAGGAGCTTAAAATACTCTTCAATTCTTTGTCAGACTCTACCAGCTTATCGTATAATACTGGAGAGCCCTTGTAGTCATTCACCACGTAATTCAGAAATAAATTGTAGGCATCGTTTTCATCCAATTTCTAAATAAAGTCAAAAATTCAGTGTTATAAGCATAATATCGAGCAGGCTGTAAGAGTTTGTAAACCTTGATACTAAAAATTACATTTAAGAAGCGAATGTGTTATAATCTAAAGAAAGCGTACCAAATGTTGGACTAACGCTAAGCGCAACTTGTCCTCCGCAGAAGCATTCTTGTCTTTTCCTTTATGCTGTTTGACGCAATCTTCTAACTCATTTGGTGACAAGTTCTTGTAAAAACACAAGCCTGTCACGATTTTATTGCAGTTTTGCTTCAGTTCTTCGTGAACGACTTCGAAGCTCGCGAGGACAGTATTTCCTGTGAGTAGAGTCCATAAATGAGTACTCGGGCTGTCAGAAAAACCACAAATACATCAAATATAATTATTGAAGGTCTACACGATCCACTCTGTTATTTCATTTCACGAATGAAATCCAATCAAACGGCTTACGTTTCGGGTTCAATTTCTGGATTTGTACTAGCCATGCTTGCGATTCAGTAATAAAGCAATGAAATTCCAAGAAGGCACACCGCAAAGCTGCATGTATTTCTATTAATTAAGAGTTTTAATATATAATTTAAGTCCAATCATGCACTTTGCGAACTTGAATCGATCACATGTATCACATTGAATACTCAAACTTTTCCAATTTCCTTTCTTTTTAATCGCCTTGTCGTTATACTCTCCATAATTGCGTTAAAAATTAATGTTAATTGTGCGGCACGGGCATATCGCGCGTTGCCTGTATAAATGAAATCCCTCCACGAGCATTTGCCTCCTGGGCGTCAAGAAAGTTAGCGTGGACCAGGGAGGGGTGCCATTCATCCTGATGCCATTCATTCAGCAATGTTCTAGATAGAGCCATGTTCTAGATAGAGCAATGTTCTAGATAGAGCCATGTTTTAGATAGAGCCATGTTCTAGATAGGAGAGATGTTTTGGCTAGAGCCATATTCTAGACAGGAGCCATGTTCTAGGTGGGACCAATGTTCTAGGTGGGACCAATGTTCTAGATAGGAGCCATGTTCTAGGTGGGAGCCATGTTCTAGGTGGCTCCCATGCTCTTGATAGCTCCCATGCTCTTGATAGCTCCCATGCTCTTGATAGCGCCCATGCTGTAGATAGCTCCCATGCTCTGGATAGCTCCCATGCTCTTGATAGCTCCCATGCTCTTGATAGCTCCCATGCTCTTGATAGCTCCCATGATCTTGATAGCTCCCATGTTCTTGATAGCTCCCATGCTCTTGATAGCTCCCATGCTCTTGACAGCTCCCATGATCTTGATAGCTCCCATGTTCTTGATAGCTCCCATGTTCTTGATAGCTCCCATGCTCTTGATAGGAACCATGTTCTAGGTGGGAGCCATGTTCTAGGTGGTACCAATGTTCTAGATAGGAGCCATGTTCTAGATAGGATCCATGTTCTAGGTGGGACCGATTTTCTAGATAGGAGCCATGTTCTAGATAGAAGCTATATTCTAGATTGGAGCCATGTTCTGGATAGGAGCCATGCTTCATTCAATTAGGGGGAGAAGTTAAGCTAGTGATGTACCTCTTTCTTCACGCCCATCATAATTTTTCCTGTAGTACTCAAATGATCTCGATCGTAGTAAGTTTTCATCTGCGCGAGTTTCAAGCTCTCGCTAAAAAGTTTTGATAAAATCGCAATTATATTAACGTACGTAATTAGTTTTGACGGCATATATGCATATGCGCAAAATTTCACGGTAATTTGCTCTTGGTTCCTCCAGCAGGACAGTAATTAGTTCTACTTCTAAGATATAATTAGGGTGATTTGACATAGATTTGTTGTTGTTATCACTCGATCGTGGTGAATATATGTCCGTTCGAGATTCATGTCGAAGTCGCTCCTTGTGGATTACAAACTAATCGTTACTAGTTGCTTTAATATCAGTTTAAATTGGACTACCTAGGAGTCAAAAATAGTGACGAAGGCTAGATCGACGTCAAATATAGTTTGTAAAGTTAAATAGCATTCAAAATTGTACTCTTTTTATCCATGTGTGCGTGCGTTACGACATTTTTGTTGCACAGTTCAGTGACTAATCATTTCAGCTATAACTGAATTTGGCAAATGACCTTCGGACTCTAGATCGAAACTAATGTAAGTAGAAGCTGGTTTACCGCAGCAATGTGAAGCATCTGGATAATACAAACCACAAATTTGGACGGGATCTCATGAAAGTTAGACAAAATTAAACGACCTGGAGGAAGGCAACTAATGGCCAAAGAATATAATGGCTAAAAGAAAAGCTGGGGGATTAAAACTAAATGTTGGAGATGCGGTGCCGCAACCAGTGTAAGTAAAGTTGTAGTTACCATCTATCAGTGTATCGATATCAAGTAATTGAAGTATGAAGTATTGTGATCGATATGATGAATAATCGATATGAAGTTATTTTCTAATTTTGCTCGCTTTGCAATTTTATTACCTGTTACAGGGCACCCCCTCGCAACCTGGATAAGCATACCGACATGAAAATCGCAGGACAATCATTCACTGTAGATGCCGATGATCTGGAATCAATTTTAGAGCTTGGGAGAGGTGCTTATGGCATTGTCGAAAAAATGCGCCATCGGCCTACAGGAATTGAAATGGCTGTGAAGGTAATTTTTTATAGCTAAAGGCTTTTCAACTGAAAGATGGCAACAGGTCATGCCTTTAAAGTTAAATATTTTATGTTTTAGCGCATACCGGTGACAATCAATACTGTAGAGCAGAAAAGACTGTTAATGGACCTTGATATATCAATGAGAAGTGCTGATTGTCCTTTTACGGTGCAGTTTTTTGGTGCTTTGTTTCGCGAAGGAGATGTATGGATATGCATGGAAGTAATGGATGTTTCACTTGACAAGTTTTATCCGATTGTGTATTCAAGAGGAAAAGTTATACCAGAGAATATTTTGCAAAAAATTACGTACGCAGTAAGTTGTAATTTTTTAAGACTAAAGTTTTTGCCTGTGTAAAGATTGTAGATTGTAAACAAAAAAGTATGATACAGGTGGTCCGAGCCTTGGAGTACTTGTACAGCAAACTCCGCGTTATCCATAGGGACGTGAAGCCGTCAAATATTTTAATTTCAAAAAGTGGAGAAGTAAAGATATGCGACTTTGGAATATCTGGAAACTTAGCAGCCGATTCAGTGGCTAAAACCATCGATGCAGGGTGCAAGCCTTACATGGCTCCGGAAAGAATAGACCCTGTTGGCAACACTGGGAACTACGACATCCGGTCAGATGTATGGTCATTAGGAATATCCCTAATCGAACTCGCAACAGGGGAATTTCCGTATAGTAAGTGGGGTACACCATTTGAACAGCTCAAAGAAGTAGTAAAGGGCGAACCACCTAAACTTCCTGTCGACCAAAATTATTCTGATGAGATCCGTAATTTCCTGTATTTATGGTAAGTTCTATTTAGAATTTAATTGTAATTGTTAGTGGCTACAATAATTGTTTGTGTCTTTGCTAAATCAACTTTGTTCAATTCGAATTTTTGACCATTGTTTGGCGATATTTAATCAGCCCGAACAATTACCTTCAAAAACCATATTTTTAATTTCCAGCCTTAAACAGAACTACTTGGAACGCCCGTACCATAAAAATTTGTTGGAGCATCCTTTCCTCACATCACTCCGTGTAGCAGGAGAGAGCAGTGAAGATGTTGTAGCATGGGATGACGTAGCTGCATTCGTCATCGAAATTCTGTGCTAATTTAAGAAATAAGTGTCGTCATCTCGCCTTAGAGATCTTTGATCCGGTGATCAGCGCTTTGAGTAACTGTAGTCGTAGCCCCTCAAGAGGTCAGTAGCTGCGATTCAAGTTTCGGTAGGCACTTTTACGAATTCCGACTTCAAAGCTATTCAGCTTAATACCTAACTGCCTTTTTAAGACAATGAATTTTAAAGTTTGCTATAGACTAAGCTTGTCTGAAGACATTGCTGAGCCAAAAATAAAATTAACTCGATTTTTTAGATTTGAAGCACTCTCAGCGTAGCATTAATTAATAATACAAGCTTTGACAACATCAAGTACGCAGTCGTTGTTATCCATCACCAATGCATTCAGACTTTTAAGTTTCATTTCACTATAATTCGTTGTAATAATAAGTAAGCAGAACCCTTTAAATGTTACAGAGCTAGAATAATCTGAAAAAGGTCGTATACAAGCGTGCTAATGAACTAAGCTAAGGTACGGCCAAGGTTTTATCGATGTATGTCTCTATTTAAGACGGCGAAACCGGATGAATCAAATACTGGAGAAAGTACCTTGTCGAGAATCTAGCGACGTGGTTCGGATTTCCTTGCATTAGTATTCTGCTTTTAAACCTTTAAATCTGACTTCATTTGTTCTTGAGCAGTGATGAAGTAGTTTTTTAAAAACTGTGAATTAGTCACTAAAAGTTACTGCACACGATGAAAGGGGCGCCTATTTAACATAGTCCTACGACACTCCCTCTTGGGAACGAACGTAGAGTGGAGTGGAATTTGTGATTAGGCGCCTGCGACTTTCTGCGCAAAGAAGAGCTCTCAAAAAGTTTGTAAACGCGAATCTGTCAATAGCAAAAATCCTGATATCCACGACACAGTTACCTTTAGTAACGAGAGTTTGAGCCAACTCTTAGATGGAAAAGTTGGTAGAGCACACTACTTTGGTTTCGTAGTCCTTTGCATGCTCAAGTTCATAGACTGGAGAAATCTGGCTACTGGCTGTGGGCTCGTGCTCAAGTTACGAAGCGAGTTTGGCTTATAAACTTTGTATACCCATCTCTGATTTAAATTCAATTTTACCTGCTAATGTACGTTCTCTAATTTGTTTGCACTCTGCTGATTGTGTGTATACTTTGTTTGGGACCGGAGACAGTGACTGGCAGAGTTTGGCAAAACTTGTGTGCAAGTCACCCTGGATTCATGAAAGATTTAACTTGACATACACTCCACGAAATGAGTGCGCACAAAATTCACGATATGAATGAAACATTGCCACACGTGAAATCGCCCGGTATCCTCCTGTCAGAGCTCTCAACAAGGACAAGAGGTGACATTGTGAATGCACTTCTTCATGCAGCACCAGGAGAGGCAATCCCCGATAATGCATGAACTGATTCAATTTCAATGAAGAATGTCGATTCAAACAAGGAGAGAACCAAAAGCAGCCCAAAAAATATTAGAAGCTTTGAGACCGTGTCTGCCAGCGAACCAATTCAGAAAGGAGCTAATACTGACATCTTATGTATGGCAGAGGGTTGCATGCATAACGTTGTCATTACCGAAAGTCTCCAGGGCTTTTAGCTACAGTAAAAGCAAAAATGCGCAAAATCCGAAATAGCGCACTCGAAGGCTAAAATACTCGCTGGTTGCGGCACTTAATGTAACAAATAAAACGTAAGTGAAAAGGCGACGCTGAAGAAAAACGTCGACAGCAACGAAGCCTTTGGTTATTTATGGACAAGTGGAACCAGAAAAGGAAGTACATATAATAGTACCATTGATAGTGACAGTGACAGGTAAGTTTGTGTGAGTACAGCTATAATTGAAACTGCATTCTGCAAACACAAAGAAATAATAGTAAACATGATGTGGAAAGCCGTGATAGAAATTTTGAATGGGGGATGACTGCGACCTGTGCGTGACAGCAAGGCAGATATCAGATGGTGATCCATTTAAAGGGTACGAGACTCGGGTGATGTGATGCCTAGCGTGCGTGAAATTGTTGATTATCAAGTTATTATATAGGAAAATTATATAGGAAAATGTATGTTTCAGCCTTAGGATGGGAGGTGATGGTGTGTGAATTTTAATATTTTCTCGCTGACTTGGGCAAATGTGATATGCTACGTGATGGTTGAAGATGAGATCAGACCGGAAGATGAGAGGATGTACTGGTGTGGAAAGTGGAAAAGTATATATATGTGTTCTGAGCTAGAGGGGAAATATGAGAGGCGTAGGGCATTATGTGAGAAGTTCTCTTCGGTTTTGATTGTGCAAAATCTATTATTAGGACTGTGATATGCCATTTGGACGGATTCCGGGTCTACGTATCGAGCGGCATGTTGGAGGAAGGAGCGGATGATACTACACCAGGGCCAGCGCCAAGTTGTACCTGGGAACATGTATTTGGTCTTGTGGTTCCAGGGATGATATTGAACTAGGCTCTGTTTGCCAGTTGGGAAAGATGCTACTGTGAAACTTGAGTTTGTCACATGTGCGACAATGAGAAAAAAAATGGTTTGGAGAAAGTTGCTGCTTTCCCTAAAGTACACCGTGTGCTGCCATGTGGGTGATGCAAGTCAAATTACAGGAGCAGGCGGTGCTCAGGTATTAATATTAAGCCAAGAATGGAGGCAAAATAAGGCTACTTCTCTCAGATTCAGCGTATGTTTACTTGAATGAAGGAGCGAATAGAGAGATATTAAAGAAGAAGAAAATGAAAGGAATGTGTAAATGTTGATATCCCGGGCTCATGATAGAAGAATCTGGGAGACAGCACGTGCATACAATGACGGGTAATGTGACAAGGTCCAACTGAATATTGGATGAGATGATAATTTCTAGATTTGTTTGAGGTTCATCTATGGTCTCTGACTCTCGCTCTTCCAATACACCACAGTAACTCAAGAAGACAAGAGAATAGCTCCCAGTCACAATGAAACCCAAGACTTGACAATGGAGCAGGAGAAACCTACTGGAGAAGAACAAGAGGCCGAACCAATGTCTGAGCTTTGATCAAGTTTGGTTTGCCCCAAATGCTGTGAGGCACGAAAATAGAAGTAGCTCATCATGTGAGAAGCAGTGTCTGCTTTGTCCTCCTGAGGGGAAGGAAGATTCAAAAGCGTTTCCGACTCCAGAAACCCTAGACATCTTCCAAACGGATTGATCTATACTGTTTCATCAAAGGAGTAAAAAAGGTCACAAACGGTGCCAGCACAGAGGTAAGTTTGAACACTGGCCAGTGCCAACAGGACCCTGAGAATATCATGGATAAGGATGATTCTCGCCCTAATGCCTTCTGCTCAATCCATGACGGGACTCTTGTATTGATGAGCCGCCGAGACCCATACTATGAGCAGACCTTGTACACAGACGGCAAGTTCCGGGACGGAAATATTTCTCTGAGAACAAGTAAAAGAGATAAGTTACGATCCAGAATAATATTTAGCTAACCCAGTGAGAAAATAGAAATTATATCCTTCGTCTAAGTGAGCAGCCGGCAAGGCTCTGACTGAGTTCACTGTGTCATTGATTATTTACGTCTACAAAGGGGAATTTTGGAAACGGGTGGAACTGACTCCATCAGTTCCGTGTTCTTGGCTATATACTCCTGACTTTGCCATTGCTACTGTTGCATAACATGGTTGAGCCGGATCGGCAGGAGTGGCGGCGGTTGATAGGTGGGTGCTCATAATGCAAACGCGTGCCAAATCCAGACGACCAATTGTCTCATTTGCGATAATCATTTAAATTAGTTTCTTGGGATCAGTAGAAAGCGGATGAAAATGAGGAACATTTGGTAGGGACAAGCTTGTGTATTTCCATGTCCCGATGAAGATTACAGGGTTGGTGAAAGTCAAGAACAAAGGCTTGCGGCTGGATGTTGTCGGTGAAGTAAGACTGACGGCTGACGTGGGACCATGTGATAGAATACATAATTAATAGGCACATCTATCGATTGGACAAAAGGTGGTGAGCATCCGGAGGAATGGGCTACTGCCGGAACAAAGAATGTCACAGTTCAGTAACACAAGACTGAATGATTCCCAGTGTAATTGCATTAACTCGAGGATGAAGGAACCCACCTCCCTGACTTTTGACGGAGTTTAGCTACCTTTAGTGTTTTTCTTGGCACTAACAAGTTTATATATTCGTTACGAAACAGGAGAAGGAACGGAACGCAGAAGAGGAGGAGGAGCGGGGCAAAGAGAAAGAAATTAGCGAGCTGGATCGCATATACAGCCGTACGCAAATAAACCCACCAAAAGGCATGGCACACCGGTTAAAGACAGGAGAAAGAGAAATTTCACGGACTGATGATACCTACCACGAAGAGGAAATGATTCGTTAAACCAACTCTGTCTCAAGCCTCCATACTTTGATAGATGCTCAAGAGAGTAAACATTGTAGCTGGAAAAGCTGAGTCACATGTTATACCTGCACAAGGAGGAGTGAGCGCACTTGTTACTACGAGAGAAGAATATCCTTCCGAGAAAAGTTGAACATTTCGGGCTTTAAACGCCACACGCAATCTTGTGTGAGACGCAAAGTGTCGGGAAACACACATTAGATTAAACTTTGACCTGATTTCCCTCCTGCAGAGGTTAAGTTTGCTTACAAAAAGGAATCGAAGCCTTGTTCTTAAGGGCTGGAGCTGTAAGAATGCTGCAAGACAGTAAGAAGGCATACAGGAATGCTGAAAACAATGCTGATTGTGCCGAGAAAAAACTCGCTGCTCTACTCGCATCTCTAATGGACTATGGGGGACAAATTGGAGTGAGACTATGGTGTGGAGGTATGGATGAAGGGCGAGTTTGGTGAAAGCACGAGCCAAAGGTTAAGGAAGTGAGTGGATAAAATAGGACTAGTTAAACTGAAGAGGAAGCTATCGAGTGGGAAAATCAAGCGCTATTCCTATCAGAATATAAGTGGAGGTTGATATGGGTAGTAAATGACTGTGGGAACGGGTTCAGAGGGGCAGGAACTGTGACGGTAGAGCCGTGCTACTGCTGAGCAAGCTGGGACAGCCGCTGGTGTTTTTACCGAGCCAAGGTATATGGAAATGAAACCACGGCTCCTTGTCGCTCTGAAAGGAAAATACACAAGAAGATATCATAATAATCAAGTGCTACTACACTAGGGAAGCCTATCCAACGGTGAGTGGGACTGGAGCGAAAAGGTGAATCCACAAATCAACGTGTGGGCTAACTATTACTCGCTTGGGTGCTGACAGAGCACCATTTCTGTGGCGACCTTTCAGCGACAAAATGTTGGCGATTATGTAATTGTTCGCTGCCTCCTCTCGCCCTTCAGATGGGGAGAAAGCGTCAAGAGGAGGCGCTTAAGACTGTGGTGCAAAAGAGTAGTTTATGTAGTGGAATGCATAGAACTCACGGACGGAAGCAATACTTGATAAATTGTAGCAAAACCATGCAATTTGTGTAGCTGGAGGAAAAATTTGAAGCGGTTAGCCCGAGGAAACTGCTTTCCATTTGTCTATTTCCATCCTCTAATACGTGGGTGAGGTACGAGCTATGGAGTCAGGTCAGAACTGGAGAATTTCAATTAAGAGCTTCCTAAAGTGAATAAAATGTTGGGGGACTTGCACAATGGTGATTGTGCAAGATATCATTCAATAGGTCGTGAGCTCCGGGAAGATGGCAAAAGAGCTGAGGAGAGTGGGAGCAAAGCGTTACTTTTCCGAGTGAGTATCTTGGGACTTTTTGCAGCAAGAGGAATAACTTGGAAGAAGGAAATCAACTTTAGTGAAATTGCCATGCTTAAAATCTGTACTTGAGTGAATTGAATGGGGAAGAAGTTGATGGAGTTTTCAGCTTGAGACAGTGGTAGGAGTGTGAAAATATAGCGAGAAACGGATCCTTCCAACTTTCAAAGTTGAAGGCTCGCGGAGGCAATGATGGATATTTCGGAATATTAATATACAAGAGAGCAAAATGGACGGCCACTAAATGGCTCAAGTGTTGACTGCAAGCCTGCCACGAAGAAGGAAGGACGGGTAGCAAAGGGGAAGAGCAGACAGGAAAGTGAAGTGTAGCCAGATTTTTACGCCTGGTGAAAGCCGACTGGTGCGGACTACATCTATGCGTGGCTGATATCGAGGAACCGTGTGCACTGACAAGTATGTGGGATGAAGAAGCGGCAAAGGAAAGCATGGGTTGGGAAAGTGAAGGCTGGCTGTAGCACTTTGCTAGTACTACGTACCCGTTCTCGAACAAAGTTCCAAGGCAGTCTCTTGGAGGCAACTGAGTTTGAAGAAACGCAACGGTGGTGCTGGAACGTGGTGGCCCATCGCTCCCCGAACCTGTGAGCATTGTGGATTACCGTTACAACTTTTATTAGCTTGTACCACACATAAGTGAGTGGACGAAAGAAAAGTTGGGGAATAAAACCTACTGCTTCTAGTGCCTTTCTAGTCAAGTGGACCTGAACGACAAGTGTAAATCATGGTGCGGTAAAAAAAGCCCAGCAACTACTATGTTTACACAATCAACTCACACAAGAGAGCAAATAACTAAACATGGATCAGCCAACGGAACAGATTCCACACGACACAAATCCAAGTGCTAGAGTTGAAACAGTCGAGTGAAAAGATGGTAATAATTGTGGAACATTTACTGGAAAGTGGTCCCCCGAATTTTTCTCTGACGGTGACGTGGTGAAAGCCGGCAGGGACTCGGCATGTAGTGACCGCGGAAATCATCACTTGGTGGATACCACACGCCATCCTGACAGACAAGTAGTGACCGGTGAAAAATGGGATTTTTTCACAGTGCTCCAGTCTTATTACGTGACGTGAAAAATGTCCGAGTCGCATAACTCATGTGGGATGTGAACCGCTACTTACCTGCAATACTTAACAAGGGCAGAAGGTTCGCAGCATGTGCGCTCTCCACCCCGAGAAACATGAACGTTGGTACAGGAATTGTAAGGCGGAGAGAGGCAGCATCACACATTCAGCTCAGTTGAAATTAACGAGCTGAAATGCGTCTTGGAAACCCGGATGTTCCCCAAAAGGACGAGCATAAATGCACCAGTGACAGTAATTGTTAAAAAGATGTGCTCATGTGCAACGTGTGAGGAGTGAGTTTCCCTCAGGTCATCTGTTCCAGTTCTCGTGTAGCGACATCGAGTGGACAGTTGAGCTAATAATTTGTGCACAAAACCCAGTGGCCATTAGCGAATTGTGGATAGAACAAGGTACACATTCCGAACATAGAATCCGTGTCCGATGTCAGTGTTCTGTTTCTGTGGAGGAAGTGGGTGGAAGCAATGCCAGAAAAGTGAGCTGCGCGACAGAAATACCGGGACGGAAATCATATCATCACAATTTGTGAAATTATGCCACCTATGCAAAAAATTCCAATCATGCCGAAAACGTTGAGCTATTGAAACTTAATTGCCACTCCATGACAAAGTGCACAAGTTGATAAATCCGGATAATCTTGTCCCTCCCATTAGCGGAGCAACTCATCCAGACCTTTTAATCGGCCAAGTTTTACCTCCCGCAGCTGAGCATGACGTAAGAGGAGGAAAGGGGAAATTGAAGAAATCCTTTCGTGGATGATCGAGAGTGAGTGGCGTACTTACACTACTTGATTCATCTTTCTCATCTTTTTTATCCTGATTCCGTCAGGGCTCTATGATGCATGCCAACATTTCTACAAAACCCTATAAGATCAAAGGTTNTTATCCTGATTCCGTCAGGGCTCTATGATGCATGCCAACATTTCTACAAAACCCTATAAGATCAAAGGTTATTCATCATCTCGAAAGAGAGCACGAAACCAAAACTCTGAGTTGCCCGGTCATATACTGGACAAGAGGTAGGAATCACCGGAGGTGAATGCATCCTAATGAAAAAAACAGAAAGATTTTCCATTGCTACGAGCACTGTCTCCGTAGAGCAGAGAGCATTGGAAAATTATTAAGAAAATTACTCACTGGTGAAATCAATAATCGATCGTGGGAAAAATCATGCTTGATTTCTCACCCGTCCCAGTCCCAGTCCTCCAACAGTGGTATATAAGCCTAGCCTATCTTTTAATGAAGCCAATGCTTGAAATTTATAGGTATGGAGTTGACTCCGAGGCGCGCCTACAAGATAAATGGCAGTGGCCATAAAGTTCACCGGTAGAATTCAACAGATCGAGTTGAACCGCAACGTAGGAATTACTGTAATTAGTTTTTTTTCTTGATATTACCGACAGTATCGAACCTAAATGACCAAACATGCAGCTTAGCATGTACGCGGAAGGATTTATGCGATAGGCATAAATTGCAAGAGCGGGGTTGAAACTCGAGCATTTTCGCACTCCTCACGTAAAGTATATGGGGGTTTGTATGTACTTTTGCGAAGGACTGTTAAAAAACGTTGGAAAAATAAACGTGACTTAGAGCACTTCAAATGCAAGAGAACAATTAACAAAAGCGGTTTAATGGCTGAAATTTGTCTGAGAAAGTGAACACATGGTGTGAAAATTTTGACAAAGGGAAATCCGCAACGTCTTATGACGGTTGACAGGGAGATGTGGGGGTGGTAATGAAATTACCGGTTCTATCAACATGAGAGGCAGTTGTTGTAATAGGTGAGTGGAGAAGTGCATCTGGGAAGATGCTATTAAATTAGCGGAGACAAGCAACTGCCGGGTTTGAGGCGGATGAATTGCGAGGAACAAATAATGGTACAGAAAATTAATTACCACAACAAGACGAGATAACATGATCGTTAGAAATGAGATTGGAATGAGAAATGCAGTGGGCGAGAGAAGGACATGTTGGGTAAACGGATTTAAACCTAAATGGATGAGAGGAACATCTTATTAGAGGGATTTACCTCGGGATATTGTGCATAATAAAAGATTATAACATTTCCCAAGTGCTTGAGACAAAAGAAGAAAGATATTGCTTTCTCCGAATAGGTACAGAGGCAAATTGCTATTGTGACGCATATCGTGGAGACAGGCGGCTATGAGCGTGGAAAACCGGAGGAGATAGCTTGTACCTCGAGCTGACTAAGCAGACTGCATCTAAATGGGCTACGGGATTATGTAGATTTGAAACGTATGCTAAATGCTTCCAGTATGCCGAAATAAAACCAACAGATGCACGCTGGTTAGGTGAACGGGTAGCGGAAGGAGGATGCAAATCGGATTCAGCAAAAATGAACCTCTGATCCACTAAAGGCTGGCCAAAGAGGAGAAAAAAATGGAAGAGGCTCTGAAACGAAATTTGGGAAAGAGCATTTCCGATCCAAATCCAAGTCGCGACAAGTGTTTGAAGGAGAGGAAACAGAGGATAAGTTTTGCAATGCTCGACGGAGGTGGCCTTCCGCTCAACCGTTTCTCGGTAATGGCACTAAAGACATCCGGTATCTATGGCAGGATTTCTTATTCAATTGTTTTCTTGCACGGCAAACCTTTCGGAGTGAATGAGGAGTGGAGGGAAGAGCCGTTCGGACGCAGAGGTGTCTGCCTCATATCCAAAAGCGAGAGAATCGTAGACATCACAAGTGCTCCAACTGCTTCAAGGGGGAATTGCGGCTGAAATGCATAATAGATGAAATGTGCTACCCTCCAAAGTCGGAATAAGAAAAAGTAGCACGTGGCCGTTGCACACAAGTGAGAAAACAAACTAACATGCATTTGAAACATGGACGTCCTCGGAGAGAAAGTCTCGAGAAAATTCTCCTCTCGAGAATCGCAAGACTCTTCCACTAACTGAGATGAGACACGGATTCAAAATGTGGTCAGGTTTGCCAACAGCCCGAGCAACATATCGTAGTAGATCGTGTATAGAGAGCTTTGTAAATAAATAGCCGAATATTGTTCCTGATCGATCCGCAACTAAACGCAATTACGTCCACGTCTAACGACGCGGTCCCATAGAACCCTCGCTCACGTCACTCCCAGCTGTAAACCAAAGCCTGAGCTATGGCGCTGATCATTTAGAATTTATAGTCTGAAACCGTAAATCTTGCAGAGCGTAAGCCGAAGAAATGACCTCATTCCCTTTTTTACCTGCGAGCAAGACGTGCACGGGGAAGGAGTGTGTGTGTGTGTGTGTGTAGTATCTCTTTCTGGAGAATTACACCATGTGATGATGATGAAAAGTTTTTTGCTGCGAGTTAAGAAGAAAAGCAGCTAATAAGAAACACAAACCCTCTAAAGGATCATTTATGAAGAGATCTTTCCTCCGTTCACAGAGAAAGGTGAGAACTGAGAATGATGGCCGTAAAACCCAGAGGAAAGTCAAAGCTGCGAGAGAAATTTACAACCGAGACAGGCAAGGCTCACGGATCGTTTCCTTGCCAGGAAATAGTGCAATTTTCTCTAAGACGGGCGGAAGAGTAGGCTCTCAATTGTAAATCTGCAAGGAAACTACCCACGGCTCTAAAAACATTATATAGTGTACAATGTCAGCTAACCACCAGAATGAAGGTCTTACTTAAGTGAAGCAGGGAAGGGGAAAAGGCGTAATATGCTCCTGCAAACCATAGGTGTCATTGGGTGAAAGTGTACGTAAACTGCTGAAAGTTGAGGAAGCGCAGCTTCAAATCTCGCCGACATAATTTCAACGTAAAGAAGCACAGGAGGAGCAACTTTACAAAATATGCTCCTAAGCATACATAGTGTCGGAAGGAGCCGGCTGATCCACAGACAAATTGAACGTGAGTTCACACACATGTGTCTTCCAGCCCCGAATGTGTCAACTTAAGACTCTCCAGATGTGCAAGCAAACCAAAAGGGACCTTCAAGAGAGGGCTGGACACGTTCCGTCAACGGAAGGCGACAAGAATTCAGTCACGGCTAAACACAGTCAAAATAAACCAGTGCGTGTGCAGTAAAAAGATTTCCCCAACTCTTGAACAGGATGCGAGGCAACTGGAGCATTTACGTGGTGAAAGTATTGCAGTCCTGTGCCGACGGCCAGGATGAAGATAGAGCGCACCATGGAGACGCCGGGGTGGTGAGAGTACAAGTTCGCACCGCACTTTCTCCCTACCTGACACTGCATTCATCCAAGGACCGCCGGATATCAGAAAAACTTTCCATTGAATGGGACAAGCCTCGTAGATAAATCTGCATTGTGGTGAAATCACCCGCAAGCTTATCGAGCTGGCAGGTCCGCCCTGTGAACGAGCCTTGGGCGACGGGCGGACAAAGCCCAGATGCGGTGTAAAAATAAGGAAGTCACTAGAAACTATAATTGATTTTACACCAGGCTCGTAAATGAGGGCTCTTGCCGTTGGAACTTTTTCCGGAGCAAGATCAAGATAAGCCCTGATAAGGAAACTTTGCAGAATGCGTATGAGGCTACACACCACTGGTTGTGAGAGCACGTAGCGTGAATAGCAA
>VRMD01000347.1:0-28958 GCA_009872375.1 Sminthurides bifidus
ATTGAGTTAAAATGTATGCATCTGCAGTTTCTGCAGCGAGGTTATGTCACTCGAACAATGAGATAAAGCATACATTGATGTATGTATGTACATACCTGTGTACAAATTAGATTTACTGCAGCGAAACATTTGATAAGTTCCATTGTTGGATTTTCTTTGGATGTATACTTTCGTTCTACTACTTTTGCTATCTTTTCTTTGTGGATTTCACTTGTTACTGAAAGCAAAGCGCTTTACTTGGGATTTCCACGCATATGATAAAAGTTCTGAGGAGTGCAGGAGCGCCGCTAAATGAATGAATGAATGGAAGGTACGTAAAGCCATGTCTGTATCCGTCAACTTTTGGCTAATGCTTTATTATTGTAGGTGGTTGAAAATCTGACTGAAAAGGATAGATAGCTCTCTGCGGCGAGCCTTTTAATCTCTCAGAGTTTCGACACAAAGTTACCTAGCCAAGCAGGTTAATTTGCTGGTTAATTTGCAAATGCATGACTGTGAGTGGTAGTGGCAGTATGCTAGGGTATTAGGACAAGTCATTGCCATTGAGGTGTCTTTGCATCTTGTTTCTGAGTGTCCAAGCCAATTATCAAATGAAATATTTGTTCAGTGCCTTCGTCGGCGTTCTCCAAGACCGTCGGCATGGTTACCAGGGTTTAGCAAAAGCGTTGAAACTATTCAATACAACAATGCTTGTTGTTGCTCGAAACTGCTGTAGTTAGTTATGGTTTACGCAAGGGACACAAGAACAACAATCCTGCTCAACTACCTCTTGCCCTTTTATAGAAAACGGAAAAGGTTGTACTGAAAGGTGATAATTAATCGCAGCTGTTTCATTAAAACTATTGGAGCATAAATTTTAGCGACTTTCAAATGCCAAAAGGACTCGACGTTGTGGCTCCGAGATTCATTACATGTTACACGAAAGCTAAAGCGGCTAAGTAATGGAAAGGTAGAGATAAACTATCTAGTACTGTCCAGGATCCAGATTTGAGTATGTGTTACGCATGTGTGGTTTACCTTGAAGTTTGAATTTCCTTGTCGGATATATTTAGAAAAGTTTTGGACATAAGTACCTCTTTACGGTCACTGCACATCTGTGTCCCTTATTGAGAATGCAGGAAGCTTATTTTGTGAGATGTTTGTTTTCCGGTCAAGGATGCTGTGGGCGTATTGTAAATTAGGTTACTGGATGAGAACTGGTCAGCTTCTTCGAATCGGTTTTCGGAGAAAACTGGTTTGTTGCCTGAGGGTAAACGTACAAGCTTTTGCGAAACAAATAATGGAACTGTGGGTCGAAAGTGACGAAAGAAAACATGAATGCAGTATATCAACTGAAAGTCCAACAATAGCTCGGCTGGACAATAGTAACTAAAGGAATCTACCCATCAATGCTAAAAACGCTGCAAGGAACGCCCTGCGGGCAAGTAATTGTTAATGATGTGTGACAAGTGACAGCATGTGATAGGAATGAGAAAAATGACACTTGACGTTAATGATGTCATCATTTAGGAGTAATTAATTCTATTTTTGTATTCGTGTCTGTTCGCAGATTGGACACTTGTGTTTTTTTCCTTCGTCATGCCCGTTAACAGAAATCCACTTGTCACCGGTTGCATTGCAGATTGCAGTCTTAGACTACTAACTTGGTTGAGGGTGGCGATACAACCTGTCATTTTGACGATTTGTCATTGGCCAAAAAAGAAAAGAGATGAGTGAAAGCTGGCACTTTCCTGCATTTCATACTTGGAAGCAAAACTAATATGGGGTGACATAGGTGCTCCTTAGTGGAAATGAACTGCGTTCAACGAGTAAAATGATTCTAGACATGCCATTGCCATTCACTACCTTCACAATAATCTCTTCCTTACGTGAATAAAATTGCATGTGTTTCCAATTGAGATTTGCCACGGGAACACCTGTGATTACGGAGCCTACCTACTTATCAAGTGACGAAATGATATTCAATTAAAGGATCTTAAACCTGTTATCATTGCATAGGAAGTTGCCAAATACCAGCTTGGAATCAATTTGAAAAAGCTAACTGCGGCGAGGCATACGTTGCTAAGGTTGTGATAGTTCAATTTGCAAGGTTGTTATAATCCATGTGCCCTGTCGAAATCTAATGACTTCGGTTTTCTAAAAAGTTTTGAATTACTAGCTCTAAAAGCCTACTAGGAACTGAAGTAATCTAGCAATGTGGGCATACTACAAAAAATTGCAATCACTGGCGCCTCTTACCAGTACAGGCAAATCATTTTTGAATAAAAAGTTTCGTTTCCATCATCTAGAAACCGATAGGCGATGCCGTAAAACTCATTTGCTCAGTATTTTTCTGACGTTTTTGCTTCAAATGAGAGGGATGAGCTTTTCAGTCATGGCAGTAGCTGTAATAACAGGAGGAACAGAGTCGCAGAACTCAATAGCACAATTCCATAATGGTACATTGATTGCATTAGAATGGTTGAGAGTAATTTGAAATTCACACCACGTTTCTGCCTCTACCTGTTGCGTGAAAAGTACGAAAAACATTTATGTATCATTAAGAAGTCCAACAAGTGAGTTTGTATCGATTTCCTTCACTCCTTTACGAGCAGGAATGAATACATGTGTGTACCCCCTCTTTCAATTGAGTCTTTGTACACGTCGGAGATTAATTAGCCTAGAGTGCAAAATAAATGGAAGAAAGTTATACATGTTGTCAATTGGCTCGGTAGAAATGGTGAAAAAAATTAGAAAACGCGAAGAATTCCTTCGCATTCTTATATAAAGGTACGTCAAGAGGTATGCACTATTATAACTTTCCCACCGTGAGCTAAACTGTGAACTCCCTATCGGCTTGACTGCTGATATCCGACAGGATATTGCTTACCCAATGTCGTACCTGAAGTGACATATGTATGTGAAAGGCTATTAGGAAAAAAAACTCTGAACAAAACGTTCCTGCAAGTTCGAGGGCCGCAATGTGTTCCTTGTTGGAAAGTCATCGCTAACGTCGTTTGTTGTTCGTTATCAAATGGAAAATTGAACACCTCAAAGAGTGATACCGGTGTGAAATCGCGGAATGAAACAAGACTTTTTGCTCCTTCTGAAACTTGAACACACTGTAGGAGATGAGTTTTTACAAGTTTTTTAGCTTGTGAAGCTCAAAGTTTGAGATTTCATAATGGTAACGTTACCAATGAATGATTGTGGTGAAGCACGCGAGTTGATTGCTCTTGATCAATCGATTTGATTGAGAAAGTTACCGTTGCACAAATCAAATTTTATTGCATGAGCTTAAAAGGAATTGTGTGATACACAGTGCTTTTGCCTATGACACATATGTGAGAAGGCACAAAAAGGACGATGATGTGAGGGGGAGTTAGCTCATTGAGTCAATGAGTTAATCTAATGCAAATGGCAGATTGTTTTCTACGAGCTGAACCCTTCAGGTCGGTCGTAAAGCCCTTTGAGGCTGTCACAGTCAGTTATATGAGGGTAAATTTGCATACTTGTAGTACTGTACACTTGATTTCAAGAAGCATGTGACACCAATTGTTGAGTATGGACTACGGTGCTTCTTCGTGTATGAGAGCTTGTTATATTTAGCTTTCAAAACTGCTATTTAATTGAGATATTTGTAGGGCCATTATGCACAAAGGCTAGAAAAAACTAAGGCAAGGGACATGTCCATGTACTGCATTGGCATAAAAGTCATGAAAGAGAACTCGTCTCTGTTGAATTTGCAACTAGTGAGTTTGCAAATTAGTTTTCGCGAATTGATGTAGAATTTCATACTAGGATTCTTAGGCAATGTGTGATTTCACACTCATACTTGGTGGAAAGTAAGGAGCAGAAGCGCTCGAATCCAAGTTTCCTTAACAGCGCCAACAGAAACTAGGTCTGGGTCTAAGACACATGAGCCTGGAGGCCTAGAGTGTCAATTACCATCTCGTAAATGGGAATTAANAGTGCACTTGACCCATAAACTCTGATTAACACATAGAGGAAACTCCACATTCTTTTCCTAGGGAACGGACAGGAGCTCAAAGTCAGGAAATAATGGCGTCTATAGTCGTAAGCGATGAGTGGAAAACAATTCCTCTTGGATAATCTTGTGAAAAGAGGAGTTGTATTACGTCTCTTTTCATAATTCATTGTAAGCAGAGGATATAATGAGCTAAAAGTGAAAAAAGGATTGCGCAATCAAGACATTGACCGGGTTCATAAATCATATTGTTTACTTACTTACAAGCAGACGACTATGGAGCTGAAACGTCTGGTGTATGCATCATCTATTGTTTTGTTGTTCCCATAATTGTTTAGCTTGCAGAGCTTAAGCCAACTTTTTGCAAAGGTCAACAGTAGCCGTTTAATATTCGTTTTTTACGCGATTGGGAATATTTATTGGAAAGAAAATTGTAGAAAATGATTCAAATGAGTTACAGCAAGTCTTTAGCACGGAAACGTCTTCTCAAAATGGAGAATCCGCACAGCTCTAGGCTGACATTCACTGTGACTGTGAGTGAATCATGTCTGTTAATCGTCAGCTTAACTGATGTGCGCAAGCATGTCAAGGAATTGCAAGGCTCACGTAAATCATTTTATGATTTGGTGAATGTGGAAAAGGGTTCTCAAATGCTGAAGAAACGAAAGTCTTTCCTGCAGGGCAGGAAGCATGCACTCCTAAACGTGGAACAGGAGATGTTGATAATTATCAGATGCAGAACCAAAGTAGCAAGTGTACAATATGCAGGCCAATGGTGTTGGTTGCGCTTGGTAGCGGCTGTGACTTGAGTAATTAAGGTCATGCGGATACTGTTGGGTGCTTGAAAGAGCGAATTGGCGAATTTCAGCTAAGTCTCGGCCCTTAGATCTTGGTGAACACCAGTACCTCTTAGGACTTAAGGTACAACAGTTGGTACGACGTAGTTTTGCCCTACCCTTAAAGTACTTGGATGTTTCCACGATTTACCATAAGTGTGCATAATATAGAGTTGAGGGCAGAGTATTCACACTTTGTGTATAACAATTCACACAGTAGTTTCGATGCATTATTCTGATTCATCACAAAATGACAACTTGAAGGTCATTTATGAAGCTTCTTGCTTAAATTGTTAAGGTTTTTTGGTGCCGGACACGAGCCAAATTCCTCTGTGGAAGCTTATGAATCTTGAAAATCTTTAAGGGTGCCCGGAGGGGCAGCAATTATTCTTTTGAAGAACAATGTTGCTGAGATTTTCATGGTTTCAAGTGTCATGTAAGCTAGCGAGTTGGCGATTTAACGTTTTTGTTTCATGGCATACTAGTTAGCATGGGGTCCTTTTCGTAAATGCTCGAAGACAAAAACTTAGATTTTTTAAGCTCTCAGAGCTGGTGAATCCAAACTGTGGATTCCATATTGTGATCTTAATTCCATTACTGACAATTGATAATTATTTGAGGGTTTTGGCTTTCTACACTGACCGAATTGAAATCTGAGCCTTTGATATCCAAGGTGTAATGGCAAATGGCTGCAAAAATGTAGATAACTGGAGAAACCGGAGTAGTAAAATCTGCAAATCAGGATATCAGATCACTTTTGAAGAAAACGTTGAAGGCCGGCTGGGCAATTAGCTTCTCGCTCAATGGAACCTAGTCACCTGAGCGAGATTGGTATTTTACTTTCGGGTGGACAATTTAATAGCACACCAAGTGTAAACGCCTTGGAATGGACTGATTGGCATCGTTAAGCAAAAGCACCAGTTATGGGTGAAAATTGAAAATTTTACGTTTCTGGATGAACCGGTTCATGACGTGGGTATCAATCACCGTAACTAAGTGACTGATTTGGTAACATGCAAGTAACAGAGGGTTAGCAGGTGTAGGATGTGAACTTTGTTGCATTATCTGACATGATCAGGAAAAGGAGGGATATCAGCTCAAAACTCTTCAAGATCAGGTTTTTCTGTAGCACCCTGGTAAGGAAAAGCTTCTCCTCACAAGGAATAGGATGTACGCGAATTTAAATAAAATCGCCAAATTCCTTGCTCCTTTGTTTTTTATTGCTGTAATCATGCGATTAATCGGAGACAAGACTGTAAATACCTGAATGGAACTTGCTTGAAAACAGGAGTAGGGTTGTAAATGTTAAATGGAGAATTCTGGTTGTCAAGACTGATTGAGGGAGGCAGGTGTGATGGGTGCTGAGGTGTAAATATGTGATTTGCAGAACGAGTACCGATGTAATATATGATGATTTGATTATTTTACTGACCTTTGGACCATCTGCTTATTCCAGGTATCGGAATCGACGATACTTTTGTCATGTTGGCTTCTTGGAGACGAACGACCGTTCATGAATCAGTGCCAAAGAGAATGGGAGAATGCTACGCTGAAGCAGCCGTGTCAATTACCATCACATCGATCACCGACATGTTGTCCTTCTGGGTGGGCGTGATCACGCCGTTCCCCTGTGTCAAAATCTTTTCTATTTACTCCGGAGCGGCCGTGGTCGCCACTTACTTGTGGCACATCTGCTTCTTTGGTGGAGCCATAGCCTTGTCAGGCTACCATGAAGCTGATAACAGGCATTCCTTGCTCTGGTGCTACAAAACCACACCGAAGTCTAAGGCTGGTAAGTTGAAGCTGATTAGCTGAGTTCGAAATTGTGTGACTAACAGAAGGAGAAGGAGTGATTGTTATCAATTGATATTTTTTTGCAGGAGGAAAATCTTTCTGGTACCGAGTCTTCTGCCGGGGAGGAGTGGATCCTGATGACCCGTACCATCCGAAAGACAACAAGGACCACGGCATCATGGTCTTCTTCCGCGATTACTGGGGAGCTTTCCTGAACAATGGAGTAGTTAAAATCTTAGTTCTCGCCTGCTTCATCTCCTATCTCGGAGTCGCATGCTGGGGAATTACCAAGACACAAGAGGGTCTTGAACGAAGGAAGTTGGCAAGATACGATTCATACGCCGTCACGTTTTTTGATACGGAAGATCAGTATTTCCGTGAATTTCCTTATCGTATTCAGGTAGATGATATTCGACAACTTTGCGATGAATGATAATGATTGAGCGCAGCATTTAAGCACTAGCTTTTTAAAACACAGTTAGATTTGATTGTGAACAATGCTAATTTGCTATTGATTTTATCCCAGGTCATGATAACGGGCGACGTGAAGTATTCAAATGTGACTACACAGAAAAAGATCGAGTCGATGATGCAGCAGTTCGAGAAGTCCCATTACGTGGATAATTCTTCTTTGTACACGGAAAATTGGCTGCGAGCTTTCTTGGGATTCGTGAACAGATCCAAGGAGGTTGACATCTTTTACAATATTACGACGGAGGAGGATTTTATTGAGACACTGCAGGAGAATTATCTGGGCCCTTCGAGCATCTTTTCAGAGGATATCAAATTCAATGAGAACAATACACGAATCGTGGCTTCCCGTTTTGTAATCCAGACGATCCATATCATGAACTCTAATCAGGAGCGGGATATGGCACAAGCACTTCGTGCCATTGCCAAGCAACAAGGACCTGAGTTCAATGTCACGGTCTTCCATCCCTTCTTTGTCTTTTTTGATCAGTTCTTACTCATCCGAAGTACGAGTATACAGTGTGTGACTATTGCAGCCCTGATCATGATGGGCGTGTCTTTGGTTTTCATACCCAACCCACTGTGTTCCCTATGGGTTGCCTTTTCGATCCTGTCCATCGAAATCGGTGTTGTTGGTTTCATGACCCTGTGGAACGTGAACCTGGACGCTATTTCTATGATATAACTTGATTATGTGTATCGGATTTTCTGTGGACTTCTCCGCTCATATCTCCTACGCCTACATGTCAGCCAAGGTTGACACTCCGGACGAGCGGGTCAAGAGCTGCTTGTACTCCCTTGGATTGCCGATCGTTCAAGGCGCTGTATCTACCATCCTGGGGGTCATCGCCCTCCTTGTGGCTCCCTCTTACATCTTCATCACCTTCTTCAAAGTCGTCTTCTTGGTTATCTTCATTGCTGCAATGCACGGACTGTTCTTACTCCCGGTGCTTTTGTCTCTCTTCGGACCTGGAAGCTATCAAGCGATTTGCAGCGCTGGAGACACTGATGACAGCTCGGACGGTCGAAGGAGCACGCAGAAGGATAAACCGGTGCCATTTTCCTACGTTCTTACACCAGCTGGACTTGACCCCAAGAATTATCCACGTAAGTTTTCTCGCCGTATGACTGAGGAGTGAAATTTCTCCTTACTAACTCCTGTCTGTGTTCAATGATTGTGCAGGTGGACCCGGAGTAGGACCTGATACTCGCCGAAGTTCCAGCCAATTTTCCAGTAACGGGTTCGCAACTATCAGCAGCTTTGGTCTTCAAGGAGGCCAGTTTGTAAACAGTGGAGTCATTCCACGAGTTCAAGTGACCAAAGCAGGCAAGTCTGCCTCACCCCCTTCCCGGAGCAGCCTAGAACGCGATCCTGGGCTAGGAACGATCCGGTGAGGACGAGTCAAGCGAATCCAGCTTGTCCAAGAAAAATAAGGCTAAAGTTAGCAAGCATGTTAAGGAAATGTACAGCAATGAAGGATATTTGAGCGATGACGAGGGCGGTGGGCCACGACGAAAGAGTTCTAGTAACTCTCATAATCAGCATAGTAATAGTATAGCTAAGGAAAGTAGCCGCATTCGCAGCTCGTCCCTGCCTCACAGTTCAAGTCCGAATGGGACTGTGGACGATGCCCGTGGAGGGCGGCGGAAAAATAGTCACAGGGGTTCTTACGTCAGCGAAATGAGATTCCCATGACTGACAAGCGACTAGGTTAACAATTATTAACTTACACAATTATATATTCTTCATTTTGCTAATATGTAGTAGATTTTCTATTTCCTGATAGAAATCAACCAACGTGAAGAAAATGTCGCAATATGAAAAGTTTGTAAACATGCTCCCGTCATTGGCTACAGCTACTTGAAGTAGCGGATGGAGCTCGAGCCATCTGCAAAAGTAGTTTTGTTGCCGTTCCTAAACCATAAACTGTTAGTTCGTTTTTCGTTGCTGACAGCAGATTGTACAATTCAATTTTTGCATAAGAACTTCACCAAGTAACCTTTGTGTAGTGGGATGAATTGAACTTTTGTACTGTTTTCAAGTTGAGATTTGCTAAAGCCCACTGACTTCGAGCAGGCTAAGAACTCGTGGTCACTTTAGCTCACAGTCAGTGCAATGAAGTAAGCCAGTGGCAATTAACTGAATACGAAAGGCATTGTCGCGCAGTAGACTACCATTATAAGAGAAAAGGACGGATTTTGAGGAGAGACTAAAAAATCCGCATGGTGTGTGCCCACTCGCCCTGACCGCAGTGTACATGAATGGCCCTATTCAGTGGCCCCTTTTTCATTTACTTGTATGAGGCTGATAGTGTACTGATACAAAGAAACATATTGGATGTAACTTATTTATATCCTACATCTAGTTGTAGCTAAACGGCACGGTATTTCTGTACTTTGTGTTAGTCAGGTGGAAAACAATGAATCAGTGCTCAATTTCCTTCCTTCTGTATATGTAAACCCCCGCAATCTAGGGAGCGTTATGTTAACGTCCTTAAGCTACTGTCCTGTTTGTTGGAAGCGTCAAGTGATTTTATTATGATAGATAATTATTTGCGAGTGAGATTGATGACATGATGTCAACCATGGACGACTACTGTGAACTTACACAGGTCGCATTGCGTGTTTTATTCTACTTGAATAACTTGAAACAGCCATCCGAGCCGTGGATCTGACATCTAACGTATGAACTGGCGCATTGAACGCGTAACCTCGAGAAAGCGTTGTACTTTAAGTTACTTTGTGTTAAAAAAATTGCAAGTAATATAAATCGTGAGTTTACTTTGATAGAAATAAAATATACTCGTGCCATGTATAAACCGTTTCTTTCATTGTTACTGGAGATGGACTCAGTTTACAATTACGAACCAATCCCTGAGATTTTTTCTTTTTATTGTCGTTGGAGTACAAGGAGCTCAGAACCGGTATGGACACAAGAACATGAAAATTCTATTACAAATACGAACAAGTTACTGAGAGCCTCTCAGTGAGAGGCACTCCGATTTGTACCACATGTAAACGGAAACGGTGGCTCTTCCCTACCCTTACAAAATCGTTCAGGTACGCTGTATTTGGACTTGGACCATCCTCTCAATCATCTTCGACACAATATCTAAAAATTGATTCAAAAGAGTAAAAGTATAAGTGTTACCAGGACGACTCATCATCATTTTAAATGGCTCAATTGGTCTGAAATCTAGGAAATAGATTACTTACTTCGAATATGGTCTCCTTGACACAGCTCATCACTTCCAAGAAACTCATGCAAGTTTTATCATCCTTTGTAATCTTTTCTCCTGGAATTCGGTTGACACAAACCATGTTATAAAGTCGCATAGACAGCGATCCGCGTAGAAAACGGTTAAGTCAAAGTTTATAAAGCAGCTGATATTAAATTCGCTTCATAGAATTTCAATCTAAATTTTCAAGTAGCATACCGTGCTGCTCAATGCAAGATCGAATGTTCTTTTGCAAGCTAACGCGGATTTTTTCATCCTTCACAATTTTATCCAGATGTTTCATGAATTTCTCAGATTCGATCCGCTCCCCATCCTTGCTGATCTGCGGAACAGGAGGAAATGTCTCATCTAATTGCCAACCTTGTACTCGTATTCATTCAAACCAATATTCTAAGAAGATACTCCGTCTTACAAATCCCCGGACTGTCAAAAGGCATTGGCCAAAGCACTGAAAGTGAAATTCGAGATTTTGAATGAATATTCTATTGAGACTCAAAATCAAGTCAACATTTCATCATTCTCATGATGAAATATGCCTCACCGGGGTATTAATAGAATCCAACTTGAGGATACTTTTAACTCCAAATTTTCCCAGGCAGTCCAGCAGTTCTTGCTTCTGGGTTGCATTCAAATGCATGTCCTTGCCTCCACACTGGATCTCGTCTGCCATCGATACCTTTACGTTAAAACAAATTTTGATGACTGGCTCATCGAAAATGACAAGAAGCTTCTAAAGGACTACCTGTGATGCAATTAGGACGAATGCCAGCGTCGCCATGGCAACGTGAATTACAAACTTCTGCGAGTTCAGAGTCACCATTTTCGTTTCAGGTCAAGAGCTAAAATATGTCTCAAGGGGATTATTTGGGGATGAGATGAAATCGACCGTGCCGTAATGTGTGGCCTTTGAGAATATCGAATGCAGACTGGAATTCGCACTAAAGGTGTGCTGTATCTACAAGTAATGTTGGTACTTCAAGAGTAATGGTATTACCCTAATGGGAGGTAATTTTAATTGCAACTTCCGGTCAAAACAACAAAAGGAAGTACAGGTGTGACTTTTTTTGGCTTCAATACTTTATGAATCGATGGCCAGAATAGCCTTTATTGACATATCTATAACGTCAATTCTATTCTTCAGGTAAGTTTCAGTCTATGGTACAATAGTAGTAGCATTCATTAAAGCCTGAAGTGTGACTTTTTTTGGCTTCAATACTTTATGAATCGATGGCCAGAATAGCCTTTATTGACATATCTATAACGTCAATTCCATTCTTCAGGTAAGTTTCAGTCTATGGTACAATAGTAGTAGCATTCATTAAAGCCTGAGAGACGCTATGTATTACATATAGCTTTTTAAGAATACATATGCATTATTGCACGTGATGAAATTATTTTTAACACGCACATGTTGCAGACCATTGTTCCGTGCGCCAAGAGAAAAATCTGATGCTGAATATATAATTCAATTACGTTGAACTGCTGTACCAAGACTCTGAAGTTGGTTAGTTGATTTTGGTTTCGGACTAAATCAAATAGGATTGTTTCAGTTAAATTAACTACAATTTAATCTGATCTGAAGCTGAAGGCGCAAAACGTTGACGAAAACACCATGGAAACCTTCTTCAACCAGATCTTTTTTAAGCATCTCAATTATCCACAAGTCATCCAGCCAACTGTCGCCCCGGGCAATCAATGGTACTTTAACGGCCCATCTTCTAGTCGTCGGCGATGCAAGCCTATTAAAATTACAGAGAAGTTGAAGAGCTGCAATAGCTGATTCTGAAATCTTTATGCTGAATTACGGTCTTTTTTTATAGATAAGTCAGCTTACATCGAAAAAACTCTCCTTGACGCATGATCCAACTTCCAAGTAACTCATGCATGATTGGTCGTCCTTCACAACTTTCTCCCCTTAAAAACAGAGTTAACATAAGTAAGTGGGTTCTAATTGCATTTAACTCATTGCATAAAGTTCTCCAATTGAGACATTGGCTTTCTTGTTTTCAATGATCAAATCTTTGATTAAAACGGCTAAAGCCTTCGTAGAATCATTAAGGTCTCTTACAAAGGGTAAAGTCAGCTTTACAAGGCTTCATTTCATCCTCTGTTACCCTGGACACCAGAAAATGCCTACAAATGTCTTTGAAAAAAAAGAATTCCTTTTACTTACCATGCTGACTAATGCACAAAGCGACGTTCTTCTTTAGCGTTTCCTTCAGATCGGCCTGCTCCACTATCATGTCTATGTAATCCATGAACTTTTCCTTCTCAATGCTTTCACCGTCTGGGCTCACGAACCCCCGAACTGTTAGGAGGCACTGCATGAAGCACTAGTAGAAAGTGAATGAAAAATCATGACATTTAATCCAATTAAAGCCAATTGATACATGCATCATGTGCACCATGACAAGACAACGCTGACTTCCTTTCCGGCTATTACGTACAGGTATATCATGTGTCTTGAGCTTGTAAATACTGGTCACTCCAAACTTTCCCAAACACATCTTCATGTCCCGTTCCTGAGTCTCGTTATAGTGCATTGGCTTACCACCACAAAGCATTTCGTCTGCGGCTGTAATCTGTACCAAATCATATCACAGCAAGTTACTACCGTTGAATAAAAACTCATTATACATGTCTAATTACAGTAAGCTGCTTCAGTAATTCCATCTTGAACCAACCCTTGTCACAATCCCAAGGCTTATTAATATTGTGATGACTTGAGTAACTTGCAGCCAGAAATTCAAACTTTTCAAAGCTTGCCTCATTTTGTCTGTTTGCAGTGATTATTTGCAGACTTTCAGATTATCAAGTACTACACTTAGTTAATTTAAAAATGGTAAAAAATCTATTTTTTAACTCAGAGAAAACTTTTAATTTAGCAACCGTTTTCTCCCACTACGGAAGTAGACTGACAGCTCAGCAGGGTGCTCATCATGATAACACTCAGGGTCTCGTCATTTATGACAGTTGAAGTAGCAACTAACATGTTCCGTTTCATGTAATTGACAAGTTTGATTGTTGTAACACGCTGCTTTAATTTCCTGTCAGCCTTTCCCTAATGATTAAAGAAGAGCACCGTTCATTATTAATCCCATTGGGGCGCGTGCATCATTCTGTGTTACGTAATTCCAGAACTCTAGGCCTTTAACCATGTTTCAGTTAATGGTCTAAAGCCTCATTAGGATGGGTGAAAGGCAAAAGTTGAAGTTTTATTACGGATTACGTAGCCGTAGAAACTTGTGAATGAGGCTGTAAATATGACACGTACGCCCTTTGTATTTATAATCTGAAAACTGTCATAATGGAAAATAAAAAGGATCTACTGTCATGCCCATAAAATTTATCTTTTATGTGAGATTTGTCTGTGAGCTGGGCCGCATTTAACATGAACATGGACCATTCTTCTCGAAACGTTTTCCTACCAACTTTCAGTTACTAGTTACCGTCTTCTCGTAAATTATGACGAGAACATGTGCAGCCATAAAAGCTGTTCAGAAGTAACTCTCTTTGCATCAAAATCGAAAATCATGCTTATGAGATCTGATGAATTAGTGGGTAACAAGATACATTTTTCACTGCTACCATGGAGCAGACAAGGCTGGATTTCAGTGGTGAATTCTTTTAACCATAAATCGACAGTTTGCAGAGTTCTCTCATTGCTACGCCATTAAAAGAGCCGACAGCTAGAACATTTGAGACGATAGGTTTTGTTTGCAAAATTCCTTGAATGTTGGCTCATTTTCGTTGGATTAAACCTAGTAGCTGTCGCACATCACTTCAATGAATAAAAGGTCACATGTTGCTTTCAATAGCAAGACAATGACAGTCCCAGCTTGAAAAAGCTAGTCACGTGTTTGGATTGCGTGCTTCTTGGAAACCGGAACTGACTGGTAGTTATTTTCGAAGCGATGAACGTATGAACTAAAGTACACGTTAGCTTACTTGTTGTGTATGGTCGTTATGGAATGATGCTTGAAGTCATGAATCTGATTTAACTTTTACACTTACATTTAATGACTTGATAAATAATTTCAATGACAAACATTTCGCAGTGAGTGGATGCTGAATCATAATCCTACAAGATGGCCTTTCGACCAATAGTTATTTTCAATTAAAAGTATTTCATGACGCCACAAACAGGTCTTTGGGGTTCTTGGCATCCATGGTTGCTTTTAGTCTTCAATGCAGATCTGAAATTGATATTTTTTCTGTGGTTACAAATCTGCTAGATTTTTAAGAATGTCCAACGATTTTCAGAAATCCTAGCAATCGAGAAACTACAGGGCTTATGGCATAAAGAATGACTTACATCCAGGAAGACATCGTGCACACATTGTCCGACTTCCATAAAGGTCATGCAAGTAGGATCATCGTTACCACGGACATTGTCACCTGAAATAATCATAAAGCACTCCAGTACATTATACACATAGAATGGTGGAAGCTATGGTTGTAACTATGTTCTCGTGCATTTTTTATTACTGTCGTTTGACAGAAGCCTTGCAAAAATGAAATTCTTCTGCGGATGGGAATACCCGCCCGCAAAAAATTTCTTTCATTTCTTTCTTTTCAGCTTCAAGCATTTCTGCAACTTTCACTCAATCGAACACAATTCTGAGTATTTCTCAGCTTACCGTAGTCATCCATGCATTTCTTGATCCCGTCCTTGAGCAAAGGCTTGACTTCCTCGGGTCTCATCACAAGTTCAATGTAATCCAAGATTTTCGGCTTATCGAGCTTACCTTCCGGAGTCATCTGAGGAAGAAGCAAAGCACGCATATCCCATTACACTCGAGTATTCGCTTACACTTTCAGTTTTAAGTATGCAATAAAAGCTCTCCTTGCGAGCAAGCACAAGGTGCTTGATTAGTAAAAGAGAAGTCATTAAAATGCTTACCAGTTTCTTTTTCTCTAAAACGCAAACACCGAAGCACTGGGCAAAAATAAAAAGGATTACATAATGTCAAATTCCATACCAATATTAAATTTTTGACTAAACCAATCAGAACTATATCATGTTCTCTCCACAGGGTTTCAAGTTCACTTACAGCCAATTTTTCAGCTGGAATTTTCCAAATAGTTGTGATTCCAGACTGAGCGAGGCAGTCCGTAATCTGCTTCCTTTGCTCATCATTAAGGTTGACGTCCTGACCGCGACATTGCGTTTCCTCTTGGCCGACTACAACCTGAGCAAATAAAGTTTTCAGTTAGGTAATCCCCAAACCAGGGAAATCTCCAGGGAAGTCACAAGGAATGCATGGAATATGGTTGAATCACACTAGGTTTTGGGAACCAGTAACAACGGCAGGTGCATTAATCTAAATTATTTCCAGCCCACAAACTTACATAGGCAGAGGCCAAGCACAGAACGAGAGCCAACTTGAGACTCATTTTCACTGTGCACTGCTTCTCAGTCCGAGGGAAAGTGAGGAGAGGTGTGGCGAAACTTATGGGCTTTGTTTTATATCGACTGTTAATTAAGTGTCAAGCAGTCTGTTCCTGTGATCAGTTTCTGAATGAATGAGTCAGGAGTGACGAATGATGCTGAATGATTAAAGGTGAAGTTGGTCTTCATGGGCAAAAAATCCATGAGTAACTTCAAGATACGTGATGAGATGAGGCACGGGCCAACATTCAGCATGACTTAAATGAAACTTTTGCAATTATAACGAACATGTTTCATTGTCAACGTGGTGTCATTAATACGAATTGAGGTTGCGGGAACCTGGAAACAAAGCTGGTATGGTTACAGGGCATTGATCATGTAGTGGCACTTGAAGGTGCCTCTGTTGACCATTTGATTGATTACGTTTTGTTCATTAACAGAAGAGGTTTGCGCAGACTGGACAAACTGGACTAGGCGGAGCAACTAGAATACTCTGTACGCTGCTTTGAATTCACAACTAGGCTTCCGTTCAACTGACATCTGGTTAATTGAAATAGCGTGACAGGAAATGACCTTAATGTAAGTGGTAGTTGTATGGGATTCCCTCCTTATTTGACAGCACGTTAAAAAACTTTAGGGATTCCTCACTTTTTGAAACAAATGCTGTGGATTGTGGATGAGACTCATTCAGAATAGAGTGCGAAGGTACTGGCACTGATGAGATCTGGTTAAGGCATGTGGCAGGTAGACATCCCCCCAAAACATTGCACTCTGCGAACTGACCTTCGACCTTTGTACCATGATATAGTTTTACGTAATACGGTCATAAAACCTTCTAGACTGACAATCAGTATTGGGGTTGACAAGGACCGTGTTCAGGTATCATATGCCTACTTGGAATCACTAATTATAAATGTCAGTTCCTTCAAGCTTCGGTATGGATTTTAATGACAGCTGGAATTTGTTTGCAGAATCACCATGAGATACTTGCATCCAGGAGTCGTCTTTTAATTTACTCTGCTTTGTTTGGAATGGTATTTGTATGCATCAAGGTACCTGGAGGGTTATGGTACGCTTTGTATCAGCTCCCTGAGAGTCTGTTTTCACCGTCCAGTCGTAAGAAACTACTTGGATGGAAAACTATAATTAGCACCCTTGTATTTTCATACAGTTTAATCTATCCTTGTGCAATATTTCTACTTAGTAATGAATTAAGAAACTTCTGCAAGCTCAAGCTGAGAAGAGTGTTCACTAGATCGAGACCTGGGTACGGACGGCGAATAAACATTTAAAACCCAGTAACGGCTTGCACTTGTAAAACACAAAGATGCACTAACATGAGATTTCGGCTTGAAGCGGTAGGCATTTGGTGAGTGCATAGTGGAAATAATGTCAATGGTGAAAGTTCTGTGCAACTGTGAATTCAGCTTTCACTTTGTGAGAGCTGTTGGAGAAAGCTGTCGGCAGCCATGGAAGGAGAAAGCTTCGACAGTATGCATAGAAAGTGAAATGATAGGCATTGAAAAGCATGAAAAAATACCTTATTCTATGATGACTTTTGAATTTCGAAAGCGCGAAAAAAGCATGATTGTCAGGATGTCCCCTTCATTCTGTCCATCCGCTGTGAATGAAGTATTGGCCAAAGGTGACCAACTAAAAAGAGTCAGGATCCCAATAAATAAAATGTGCGCTGACTTTATCAACATTTTTGGATTTAGCTATAACTTTTAATGAAACAGTTAATATAATTTGAATTGGTGAACTTTTGTTATAATAATATGAACCATTAGTTTTAATTATAATTTTTTTTGCATTAGAATTTTTAGTGAAACAGTAATAGACGTAGCGCTTTACGATATATGGTTGGTGATTACCGGCAGTGATAGCACCTGAGCAAATAGTTTCAAACCAATAACTTTTTGGTTTTAGACATGAAAAAAGGGAAAATCGTTGAAATTCTGAAGAACTGCGATTTGAATCCAAGTGAGACACTTGAAGAATTAAAGGATAAAAATGTTGTGATCGTGTCTGTCATTGGTGCTAGCGAGTACTTCGAAGGATCATGTAACGGTGGTTACAAACGAGCCTTTGAGTTGGCAATTGACGCATTTGGATCACCTTTTTTGTTCCGTGAACCGAGATTCCAGTCTGAGAGGGGTGATGGAGATACCGGAGCTGATTCTAGTAAAAGAGAGATGGTAATGGTACAGTTTAATGAAACTTTGAGTTCAAGAGCTGTTCAAGTAGAAAAGAGGTAGAAATTAGAATGGAACTGTGATTAGAGTGTGTTGCATTGAATTTGCAGGGCTGTATCGATGGATTTTACACAGACGATGGTCAAATCATCTTTTTGCATTTGGAAGGAGCTCAGGATCCGTTTGCATTGTTGGCTGAATGGAGGAAAGTCGCGGAAGAGCTTGCAAATAACAGTGAAATGGTAATCACTAATCACCCTGCAGTTTTTGCTTGATTGATGATAATTCTTACAAGAATGTTGTTCAGATCGCATTAAATTGCTGCTTCTTTAACGATTTTGCAGGGATTTAACGAAACCTGGGGTAGAGTGAAAAGTAAGTACTGCCGTTCGTTACTCTTACTTTTCTCGATATCGCATCTTATATTGGTATCTTGCAGTGGAATGTACTTTGATACCAATTACATACAACTATTCCGAGTGCTGGACACCATTAGGTGAGATACATTCAGCAATGTTTGGCACATACCCACTTTGAGCTAATTTTGATGGCATAATTTTTATTTGCAATTTGTAAATTTTAGACTTGAAGTTCGCCCTATCGTAACTAAGCTGCTGAGCAGCATCAATGGAGTGAACAAGAGTTGGAAGGATCACGGTCGGATATGTTCGCCAAGAATTCTGTTTTTGTTTAAAACTAGAACGGATCGTCCCAAGCGTGACTCAGAAGAGTTACCTGTAGTCAATGTTGTTAAGCAAGAACAGAGACGTCTAGAAGATGAGATTTTTCAAGTTCTCAGAAAATGTAGGGTTGTTACAAACATCAGGTGTGTGCAGCATTTATTTTGTGATTGTTAGAAGTCTACCCCAAAATAATAAGAGTATATTATGGTTTTTCCAGTGCCAACTCTCTGTTTGCAATTCCATCATCTCAAGATTATGTGTTCATCTTCGACGAAGGTGTTCAAGAGTTAGAACAGCAAGACGATATCGTCTCAAGCCTTAGCCAGCTTACTGTCACATTTTGCGAGAAAGTGTGCGAGTCTTTGATAGAGCCGGATGCACCCGATTACAAAAATAATTCGAAGCTGTCTTTCGCTGCCATTTTTCCTTCGTTACAACCGGCAAGCACTACGACTTCTCCTTTTGACCAAATCAAGACCTATGAGGATGTGGTTAGAGAGTTCAGAGCATTCATTGCTTCACATACTGCACTGGCTCATACTCAAGGCTTTGATGATGATAGTCGTCGAGTAGCGGAACACAAACATTTTTTCGTTCTTCCAACATTCGGGCCGTGGATGCGAACCTACACAGCATTATATAACTACTTGGTGTTAGAAAATCATCCTGATCCAAATGCTCTTGAGGTAGTAAAAACACGTGATGAATGAGGCATCTAGAATATTGGGGAAGATGTTCTAATTGTCTTTCTGGTATTAAGGCCCTAGCTCTGTCGTACAAATTAAATACTGCCGAGGTGGAGTACTTGGAGTCACAATGTTCGAAGATGCTGCCGAAGATGTATACGCTGTACTTGAAAAATTTACCTGACACATATTCTGAGAAGCTGCACAAGGCGAAGGTAGGTACTTTACATGATCTATTGTTTGTTGCTTCTAGTGATAAGCAGTTTCAGGAGTGCAAAAAATATTTAACTCTTTCAGGTAAATCATGTTGTTGAGGTCTTTCTCAAAGCTGCCAATGGACCAGAAGTCAGACCATGGATTCAAGAGCTCATCTCTAAATGTGATAAATATTGGAAGGCTGGTAGACAGCAATGCGAAGCAAGGAGCCTTCATGAACATACATGCTGTCATGCGCAGCATCGCGTTAACGTTGCGGATCATCTGGAAGTTATTCCAATGCTAGAAATGTAATTACATCCACGAAAATGGTTATTATTTTTTCAAAGCCTATCCCAGAGCAGAAACTGATTCTCTTTTTTATTCAGGAACGAAGAACTTCCAGAAAAGTCACATTGTACTGGCCAGCGGCTATTGTCGTACTGCAATTGCGGACATAAGCAGGGTACTCGAGACGAGCCATTCACCATTAGGGAAGCCAATTATGATTTTTACGATAGGATGAAACACGGTTGTTGTGATGATTTGGACGTGATTGAATTTCCTTCGTTCTCTCTTCCACCCGGCAAAGAAATGATACACCCTCAAGAAATGTTAATTTTGTACCAGCAAAAGGTTGTTGATTTTGTAAACAAGTATGAAGCGCCATCACAAGACCTTGAAGACGAACTACGACAAGAATCAAGTTTAGAATTTGAAAGTGATGAATCTGGAAACGAGGAGCCTGAAGATAGCACAGAAGGTCCGAAGAAAGACTCAGCTGAAGGGATCGAAACGAAGACAGTGTTGCCTAAAATTCCAGAAAGAATAGAAGCAAAGAAAAATATATATCTCACTGCTGCAGCATATTCAGAGGTTCTTCCGAGGAGCGAACAAGAAAATGAAATCATCTATAAACGAATTCGAGAAAGGAGAAGTGCAATTGAGGTTGAACAGCCCAGTGTTACGGCAGTAGACCAAAAATCCACGGAAATAACATGTGAAGTATTTATCCGGGAAATGACGAACAAACTGCAACAAGAGATCAGAGAAGGAGAGAAAAAGCGCAGAGAACTATGCAAATTTGACCCTGCTCCTTGTAATCCTCTTGTAAGTGCAAACACGAAGGCCGTGAAAGAGAAACTGTTTCAGTCTTTTGACAGCACAATGAAGCTCATGGCATTAGAAATGAAGGAGAAAGAGTATTGGTCTCAATACTCAAAACGCCTGCCACCAGCTCTTGTTAAATGGACAGAACAGTACCAGAAGTCACTTGAGATTAATTCATTAGCTACGCAGCAGTTACTTGAAAGTGAGGGTCAGCAGCTACTTCTGCAAAATTTATCTTTAAGTGATCAAGATAATGTGCCTTCCTTAGCATGCAATTCGACATTCGATTATTCCGAATCCGTCGATCCTCTAAACAGTGCATATCCTGTTTGGAGCACGGAAGCGGATGTTAAAACCAGTGGATGGAGTAAAGATAGTGAAGAAACTCCTTTATATCAGCCAGTTCCAAATGACATCCCAGAAGCATTTTCTGGTACGGTTGTGACTCGCAATGCACGTACCGAAGAAAATGATGCAGCTCAGAAAGCAAGCTCTACCATTAACAAAAGCAACAGTGACAAAAGTTGCCTATCAAATATAACTTGTTCGAATTCGGGGTCTATTATCAATGCTCAAGAGGTTAATGGTCCAGAGAATACCATATCCCGAATGCTTAAACATCGTGACCGGTCTTTGTTTTATTTACCTGGTATGCTTCATTCGCGGAGTTTGCCGGGACTGCTCCCTTTATTCTCTTCATGGTCATTGGTGTGTGTAGGATCCTCCAGGTAATGCCTCAAAATTTCGAACCGTTCAATATTTTTTCTTGACTACTTCGATCGTAGTCTTGTAAATGGTAAGAAAAGCCATGTTGGACTTAATGATTTTATTTATTTCGCCCGCAGTTTGTATACCCATTCTGTTGGAGTGACTCACCAACCCGGTTTCATAACTGGGTCGACGACATTGCTGCCTTGGGACAAGATGGTTAAAGCGGAAGCTGGAGTATCAAAACCTGTACCTCGGTTGATCCGGGGGCGGAAACCGAGTGGTAGAACTAGGCGTATTACGGATGAATTTAGTGTGAAAGTTTTTGTTGGAACGGAGTACGAATGTAAACGAGGACATAGATTTTTCTTGGAGAGCCCAGATAAAGTTTTATACATAAACAGTCACTTGGGTCCACCGAATCTTAAAGAAGCTGCTAGAGCAATGATAGATTCAGACGTACCACTGTACTTCAAGTGCCCTTGCAAGTAAGTCTGATGTGGTTCGTGCGCTTGTGTTCCATGTGGCTTATCTGCCTTAATTTAACCAGTGTTACTGACCTGCAGAGACGGCCGTGATTCGCTACCTGTGATAGCACAACTTATGAGATTGCACGTGATAACTCCTAAAGCACCTGTCAATGTTACCATCAATCCTCGGGTTCAGCCAGGACCCTCACCGTGTCCAATATTTTACCCTGGTAACGTTGAGCCAATCAAGCTCACTCCAAGTTCTTATTGGATTCTTCGATTGCCGTAAGTCTGACGCAATAATCTAAATATCTAAGAAATCTGCTAATGAACGCATCTGAAAGTGGAGAGACAGCTATGGCCATGATAGTATATCAATCAAATCGTTCTTCTCAGTTACTGCTACGTTGGAGATGATCAGGTTTACGTACCCAGTAAGGATGTATCTCGATATAATGGGAAATTACTTAAAGGATGCTTTGATGTGGAGTCTATGAATAAGCACGAAACATTGGCATGGGAATCCGAACAATTAAACTCAAACTGAAGTGGTTGATTTGTAAGTCTTGTCGTGATGAATTAGTTTTATTACATTCGTAACTTTCGAGATTTTCTATCACATTAGATTTCAATTTTTAACAGTAGCATAAGCGTGACAAAAATAATCGACACTTCGTTCTATACTAACTATTTACAGATGTCCAGTTCAACCAAGAGAAAATAGGCGAAGGAAACTTCCCGCTCCAAAAAACAAACTAATGGCAAAGGTCTTTGTGTACAGAAATCGAAGGTCACTGGTGAAGCTTCCCCTTGATATCCTGGACTTTTTGGTGGCCTTTTGCGGTCAAACATTAAGAGGGTTCGTAAAAATTTAGTTTAAATAATAAATACAATGTGTGGTGACAAACTGTAATTTTGCGAAAATGATTAATAGCCGAAAAAATCCTAGCTCATGTTTACGGGTTTCAAAAAGTTCAAATCGCAATACAATCGATGTATTTTTGAACAGGTAAAAAACAAGCGTAATGAGAATGAGAACATAATTAAATGCACTGACAACGTTCGCACTTGGGGACTTCGTAACACCATTTCCTGAAGTTCGTTGAAATGAGGTAGGATTCCACTAATTCCGTGTCTTCGACGATGTTTTCACAAGAGGATCTGACTCAAAGCTGATTCTTCCAAAAGACGGTTCTGCTCCGATGGTAAAGTGTTACTCTTCAGTTTATAACAGTCTTAAAATTCAGTTCAATGTTACACTAGTCACTGATTGCTATACCAGTACATGGTTAACACGCAAAAAGTACCTATTTAATTGGTAGAACTTCTGTTGTTGATTCACCATGAGATCCTTTTGGCATTATTACAACCTGAGAGAATTCCAAGTTCCAACAAAAACTTTGTAGCATTATTTTTTTCGTCAATAAAACCCTAAACTATGATATACTTTCTTAATCAAGGCACAAATGCACTAATTGATAACTACTATATCACAGATAATTTGATTGTACTTCGTACATTTTGTTATCACAATTAGTGACTGAATTTCAGTCGAAGATTTTAGTCTTCGCAGAAGACTAGACTTGGTGCAATCAACACATGTAATGTTCACTATGACGGGGAATATCGGTCACTTCTGGTTATCTCGTAGGTCAACGTCATGGGTACCATGACCAATTGTGGATATACAATACTGACATGGTCCACGTTGAAACATTCAAGTGGCATACTCGACTTTTACCACTAATTATTAGAGACAGACTGATTTCACAGGTTCTGATTAGTTCAGCAAATAATGCTACTGCCTACTGCCTTGTCTATTAAACATTGTAGACCTGACAAATTTGACTGCTTTTATAATGCTGCTTGTTTCATTGTATCTGTATAATACAACGTAATAATTTATCCTTGATTTGTTCTCCTAGATTTGACATTTCCTCATTTTAACTGCGAGTCTTGGGCTAATCTTTCTTGCAAGACATTGAAATTGCCACATTTTGTACTCTTCAGTTCAATAAGAGCAAACGAAAACTTTCTCTGTATGGTATGGACTGTGTGCTCTAACCTGATGGTCTCTTCGGTACTCTCACACAGCCTCTTTAACTCCCTCTTTAATTCTCAAATGAATTCTATAATTAAGCTTGGCAGGAAACGAAAAGGAATTTCAGCTTAAGTTCACTGCTGAATAAATTATCTGCTCCTGAAGTCTATAATTGCTTGAGCTAAGCTGCTTTCAAATGTATTGGAAACGTTTAGACCCTGACGATTCATTATGCTTAAACCTGCTTATCTAATTCAACATCTATTGAACTGAGACTAGACCGCGGTCCATGGGACTTGAAGTTATCTTTTGTCAATACAAACCTGTGTCAGCTGCTCGTTAAAATTTAACTTAATTGATAGAGTTCGATGCTTACAAAAAAGCGTGAAAATTATGGCATGCAAAAGGTTTGTAGAAAAATGTTAAACACTAGGTCATAATCTGCTCGAAGGAATATGAACAAATCAAATTTGCATTAAACCAATCCCACACATGTACAAAACTTAATGCAGCATCTACAGAAAGGAGAGGAAGAACCTGCAGGGAAAATCGTGCTTTCAGGAAGGCATTGGATCGCATAGGCCAACGCCCTGATGGGTGTGCTGTACTGACTTTTGCATACGAGATTGCCAGTTGAAATATCATACAGAAAAGATATTTTCAGGAGCATCAAATTATTTTAGAAAAGCAGGTATAGCACGAGTATTCAAAGCATTTTCAACGTGAAAAAGAATAAAAAGCAACAAACTAAAGTAGGTCGTTACAACTTCAGAGATTAATCGGAAGTTTTCGAATATAAATGGTATTAGCAGTAAATGCTACAAAAATGGAAACTGAACTTTTACTAGGTTCAAAACCTAGGTACACCGAGAACGACATTGTTATAAGCAAAATTATGAGCAAAAGGGCACTGTCCCAGTGCAATTCAGTTACCTTACTCTTGCTGATGATCTCTCCCTTTTTGTTCCTTACGATTCGCAAGATGGTCCTTTTCTTTTGAGTTCCTGAGATTTCCTTGTCTGGTTGCATCTTTTCCAACGTTGACGAACCTCCCTTCGTATTCGAAGATAACTTAACGTTAGGTTTGGGTGAAATGGCACGTGGACCGGTATTCGCTACTTTTAAATTTGAACCCAGAGCCGAAAGGTCACCCTGAAAAGTCTTGGGATTTACATAAATGGATTTTCCAGTTTTCTGGCTATCAGTAGCTTCAATTTTGCGATACAACTCTGATTCTGAGAGTATCTTCTTCTTCGGAGAGTTATCAATTCTACTCGGCGCCGGTCTTCTTCGATTTTCAACAGCAATTTCTCCAGCATGTTCAGTTTCATCCTGGCCACCAGTCTGTTTCCGCCTCCGTTCTTCCTTTTCTCGAAGTATACGAGCACGTATTTCTTTCTGTTCCTCTATTTTTCGCAGATACTCGTCGTCTAGTCCCATCACAGTCTAAAGACGACCAAAGATAATGTTGATGGATTTATATAAAACATCAATTAAAGTGGAAGGCCTTTGAGCCAGTGGGCGTAATATTCTTAGTAAGCACAAAGCTGCACAATAAGCGTATGCAAAATGGAAAGCAGAATTACTTGTGATTCCTTAGTAAGTTCGGAGGTTGCACTGTTTCCTCTTTGCTCATCCAAGGCTCTCGTTTTTTGTACAACTGGGCCCAACCGGCCTTCAAGTCTCTGTAAAACACATAGCAATGGAAAAATCATACGATTGCTTGAACTATTTTTCCTTAGTGACTTCTAATAATCACAAGTCCATGGCCATATACAATAGGTTGAAATTTTCGGAGCAACGATTGGCCACATATAACATTACAATTTCAATGCATACGAGTCTAAAAATTAAAATCAACAACTAACTTTTTCGGGACTTCGAGCCGGGCTATTCCCTTCACTAGTCTCAACCTTCCTTGCTAAAAATTTATCAGGACTAGATCTTCGATTTTGACGACGTGGTCCAGCGTAGTCATCATCATCATAATGGCCACGGCCACGTGATCCCCTATAGACATCATCATCATATCTGTCACGGTCGCGAGGTCCACCGTAGTCATCATCATATTGATCACGGTCACGTGACCGTTCATAATCGTAGTAGTCTCTCCTGTCTCGGTCAGGTGAAAACCGCCGACTTTCCCTGTAAAGATTACCATCCCCATGATAGCCGTCAGATCTTTTGCTGGTGAGACGATCATCTTTTTTACGATCATCATCATAAGTAGAACCCGAGCGATAGTGGGACGATGTCTTGAAGAATGGATTGTCTCGATTGTCAGATGAATTATTTGAGTAACGCATGTCAACAGAAGGGCCTTGAGAGGAGAGTGGCAAGTTCGCATCACCAATTGGACCGTGGTTTCTTCCAGGAGGAAAATCCATTGAATGGTGAGGGTGTGAATGCGGTCCATTAAATCCAAAATTATTGTTGGGAGCATCATGTCTGATCATTCCATTATGCTGTCCCCGTGGGCCAAAAAACGGTGGGGTATTATCCTGCGGGCCCATACCAGGTGGTGCAAATCCACCATGAGGAGGCATTTGCGAATTCAGAAGCGGTGCTCCATTAGGATGTGAGGGTCCTTCGAATGGATTCATACTGTCTGGACCGGGAAATCTTGACATTGGTCCTTGGTTTGGGATATTTGTAAAAGGATTTTGATTTTGTGGCCCGTCAAATCCTCCCGGGAATCGCATTGGACCTCCATTGGGCATTGGTCCATGAGCATTGAAGCCATCGGGATGTCCCATCAATGGCTGCCCCGACTGTCCCATGGGCATTCTGTTTGCTGGATTCGACCCAAACTGCTGACCATGAAATCTTGGATTTCCTCCTGGAAATCGCTGACGTTGCATCGGCATGGAATTCCTTGGAGGTCCCATCTCTGGCCCAGGTCCAGGTAACTGTGGTCCCATTCCTGGTCCTCCAAACGCGTTAGGACTGCCCTGAGCACCAGATAGGTTAGGTCTGTTCTGCATTCTAGGATTCATCGGTCTTCTAGGATTCGGTCCAGAAGAGCCAGGGTGATGAAAGTCTCCTCCAAAATTTGGAGGTACCATACCAGGTCCAAAAGGCTGATTCATAGGTCGTACAGGTCCAGGTCCAATTGGCATCATTGGTTGATTCATTTCGGGTCGCATGGGCCGATTGAAATCAACAAATCCGCCAGGCAGCGGCATTAAAGGTGGATTCATGTGAAACGGCGGTTGCCTAATCAACGGCCCTTGACGAGCATTAGACATGGGTTGCCGAAATCTCATGTTAGCATTAGGCATCATGGATCGCGGGCCCATATGCCGCGTAGCTCCTCTGACGCCAAATCCTCCTCGTCCTCCACGTCTAGCATCTTGGACTAGCCTCGGATTCTTATCACCTGAAATTTTTTAGAGAAATTATTATCATGTTAGCAGCAGTTTACACCATTGAAGAAGTTCTATTTGTAAAACTCTGCCGTGTTTTGTTGTTTTCAAGTAATATTACCTAATGACGAAATTGGTATTCCTTCAGATGACCTCCCCCCAGATTTGCTACTGATGTCTTCCTGCTTCCTCTCACTCAAAAATCTAGATCGGTGCCGTGGTGATTCTTCATCATCATCACTATCTCCAGCAGATTCTAGCCTAGCTGCAGACACGGTTCGTGGTGAACTGACTGTACGTTCATTACCACCGTCATTCCCTGAACCTGAATTATTACCTCCTCCCTGATACTGCGTTCCATCAGAAGTCGAAGCACCATACTGTGAGCGAACCTTCACCGGCGCAACACTAGCCTCACTCCCTGTATCGGGCGTATCAAGTTCTTCATCCCCAACCTCCAGGTTAAGTACATCATCACTAAAACAAGCAAGTTCATCAAGTCATCAAAGGTACTCACTACAAGTATTAGGTGCACCACGATTATAAGTCTATTCATAATAGCTAATAAATTATCATCACTCCGCCTTTGTCTTCATGACAGAAACCATTCCCGCATCCACTTCTACATTACAGCAATGAAGTAATTAACTTACGTCTCTTCACAAGCATATTCATCTTCATCTCCCTCATACAACAGTTCATCTTCGTTTACGTAACCCTCATGACTGTACTGTTGCTTGGCATAGCCGCCCTAAGAGAACAAATTTATTTATGTCAATTACTTTATCAATGACTAATAGTTTGATAACAGTTTTCTACCAATAAAGGAGTTTCTCATTGTTAACTAAACTACTGTATTCACGGAACTAAATATTTAATCAGCGTAGGATCTTATTCAATTCTTACCTCCTCATCATCCGAGTTCAGCAATAAGTTCTCGTCCATTTCATGAACTTGTTTACCATTATTGACATCATTATGAACTCCATTAGCTGAATCTTCAAGTAGATCCATAGCAAAGCAAAGAAATCACAAGATGTTTTTTATAATGTTCTGTAACTGTACTTTAATCACTACACTTGCACAATGGACACCCTACACGCAAATCTCTCACAAAACAATAATTTGTACACTAACTAACGTAATTTTCTTGAAGAAACGACATTATGATAACAGATTTTAATTTTACTTCCAAGGGATAACACAATGGCACTGCCCTAAATCAGTGTCTGGCCGTCGTCAAGTAAAGATTTCTTTCTTTCGCAAAAAACAATCTGTCTGATGAGATAGATGTAGACAATGAGACTGGGTTCAGGTGAACTCGTCTAAAAATATAAACACAAGTTGGCCACTTTATCCTGAGCCACTTCTAATTCAATCAAACCTTCGCTGCGATCCATCCAACCGAAGCCAAGGAGAGAGTAGAAATATGTCGTCACAGACAGGAATCGTCGAGTCGCTCTTCAGGGGAAACGGGAAAGTTGGGCTGCTCAGGATAGCATGAGCTTCAGCTGAACTGCAGGATAACGCAAATGGGTGTCGAGATACGCCGTTCACTTCGATGCTATGGCTTCAGCATTGTGTCGCAACATGAATACAGCTCTTTAGCATAATATACATACGACTCTCTTCTCCAATATTGAGCGCAAGCGCACAGCATTCTTAGACGAACGCTAACGACAGCTTTTTCGAAGTCTCGCGCCTACAAGCAACAAAGATTTCGGAAAGTCATGCACCTTCAACGTTTTACGCCAAAAAGCATCAGATCTAATACAATGGATCCAAACATTGTCTCTAAAGCCAGGA
>VRMD01000348.1:0-28952 GCA_009872375.1 Sminthurides bifidus
TATATGGATGTAAATTAGGAAATGCAGCTACGACATGAAATAAAATTTTGTACCACTGGCTGTTTAGAAACTTACCGCAGATCCGAAATAGTGACGAATTTTTTTAATAAGTTCTTTGGCAAGATATAAGTAAAACCGGTCTCTTTGATGTCGTCCGAAGATACGTAAATATGATTTGTTCGCAGATGGAGGTTCGTCGCAGATATAGCACGAACACGCCATTCTGTCTTCGAAGAAAATGTTTGCGTCTCATAGTTGGATGTTGTAGAGGTTATGATTTCGTCGCCGTGCTTATTCACTGTTCTAGTGGTGGTAGCGGTGAGCTGAGACTGTTCCTTGCTTTGCTTTTCAATTTCAGCAATTTGCTGTCGCTGCTGTGAAGGCGCAGAAATTTCCATACCCAAAAGAATATCACGAATTTCAGACTGTGTCAATGATGCGACATTGACATTGTTCTTCTTGCCGTAATCAGCCAAAATGAGATCTTTCAACTGTACTTCAACTCGAATCCACTCGTCGTCAGTCAAGGTGGGCCAGATATGGTGGGATTCTGTTATCGTCGTCTTGTCCGGCTTTAATATGACTTTGGTCCTTTCATTGTTGACATGCAAAGCTCGCAAAATCAAAATTAAACGGGAGAACGCAGTATAAGAAGATATGGTTTTCAACCAGTCATCGTACAAATTGAACAAAACCATCTGTGGCTCTGTAGCTTTCAGAATCAGGTCCCCAAATTTCTCAACTTTCAAGCACGCCTGGAAAGGTAGCTGCAACTCGGATCCTTTGATGACAATGTTCGGGAAATCAAGTAAATGAACTTCAAGAGGGTCTAACATTCCTTTACGAGTGACAATAATTTGCTTTGGCTGTTCTTCTACAGGGAGTGATCGAATCAAAGCTGCGACTTCTTCTGCAGTCTTCCACTTGGCTAGTTGTCCCAAACGCTTCTGACCAGCCCATACGGAAGTGTGAATGATCTTCAAAAACAGCTGTCCAGTTCTTGGGTTGAAGATGAAAATGGCACCGTTGATCGGCTTCGTGGTTAAGTTGCCCTCGAAAGTTTTGTGAATCGTCACACGGTACACATTCGTGTCATCCACAAACCAAATGATTTGGTTAGAGAACAATTCACCGTAGTTTTGAGATGACAGGTAAGGCTCAGTCGGTTCACTGGAGTATAGCTGAAGGGCTTTGCGGATTCGTTCTCTAAGTACATACAACGCAGGGTTGGCTTTCATTATTTTCGCCATAGCTTGCTGGATTAGCGGCTTACAACCAGGGAACCAGTTGCCATAAGCACTGTGTAGATTATATGCTAAATCGATGGCTATTAGCACGCCAGTGGGACTGGGGTAGATGGACATATTATCAGTGGTGTAATCCAAGAATTTAGCTCTCGCATAGCGCTCAATATCGTGAGAATCATAGTCGCCCCAACGAAGCTGTACGTCAAGCCAGTATTTCTGGGTTGTGGTACTGTCCATTGTATCTTTGGAATCTGCTAACAACGATGGGCGGGAAACATTCCATTTGTAAGATGCGAACAGCAGGATATCGGCACACGAGGAATTCATTTTGTACGATTTTCGAGGATGGATGGTTTCCTTCTGGACTGTTTCAATCTCCAACGCATCTAGCTCTTGATCGAACACTTGACACAAGTCCATGATCACAGACTCATGAATCTTCTGCCACAAGTGAGCACGGAAGATCTGGATAAGCGAAATCTTTAGCGTTGGAATCTTTCCGTGCATGAATATTCCCGTCAAGTCGAGCTGCACTTGGAAACCCACGTAAACGTTAGCTCGGTTAATTGTAGGAGACCACCAGAGGGTAAATCGACGATTGGGGATTTGGTTCAATCCAGATCTTTGAGCATTCGTAAGTTTCTTGTATTTCATGGACTCTTCAAAGCCTGATGCCTTTTCCCAGAACAGACCTTCCCATGTAGGGAAATAGGTTCCTTTAAACAAAGTATGTTCTAATATGCCTTCCACGCCTCCTAAAGCTTGAATCATGTCTGTGCGGTAGTTGTTCAAGTTCCATAGTTTTCCATCGTGACGTTGATGAGTCCACCAGAAAGGATTTTGCTTCAAAACCTGATATTGCTTGAATTCAGTACGGACTCGCCAACCTTTATCGTATGCCAGAGTGTGACGATCTTTCTGGAACAAAGTATTGATTCGTGGTATTCCTCGATCCCAGCTGTCTTCCAAGTCTTCTAGTGTAAGTCGCCTATTTTGCGCGTTTGCTTCTTGCCGTTTAAGAGCGTACTCGGCCCAAACTCTTTGCGAATCTATGAACTCAGCTTCCCAGGGCTGGATGTATCTGTGCATTGGAAGTTGAGTTATTCAGACCAATACTCAAATACACGAATAAATCAAGTTGTAATAATCATGCAAATCTAAATCAAATTACCTGTATAAATTAGGAATTAGCTGATCTTCGTCATGGCTCATACCAGATCGGAAGTGAGTTATTCCAACATCGGTTTGCTTGCTCCATCTAAGATCAGATTGCGGGATGAGCACGTGACCCATGGACAGCATACCCAAGCCTCCAAGTTCTTTAGGGGTGTAAAACACCACAGGAGGAAAACGAGATGGCATTTTTGAGTTCAGCCCGATTTTGATACGAGTTTGGATTTTGTTTTCACACTTGACCAACAAATCGAGCAACTCTTGCGTATTTACAACTGCTTCTCGGAAATAAGTCATTAGTCCGATCAGAGCGGTATTCCACTTATTCACAATCTTGGTGAAAGTAGTAGACCCTGACGCCATCAAAATCTGCCTCACTCGGTTGTGGAAGCGACTCATAGATTCATCATCTACTCGTAAAAAGCATTGAGCTGTGCGCTCCTTCGTAATTTCATTCTGCAGGTTCCATACTCCATCCCTATTCGTGAACTCTTCATGTGTTGTTCGGACTTTAGGGAGGATACGGCACTCAAAGCCACACATGTTGAACAGTAGATTAGGATTATCCTAGGAAAGTAAAAATCATTTGAGTATTTAGATGCTCGAAATCAACCAAAACCTAATGTGAACAGTCACATGTAGCACAAGCCAATGTTTACCTTAGAGTATACACTAACGAAGCTGTTTTCCCATTCAATTGTTGTCACAGAGCGTGGCAAACGGTTCTTCATGTCCCAAAACACCGCACGGCCCAGATTAACGTCGTGTTTCATAAGTCGCATTCGAGCATCACGAGGCCAGCATTTCTTGTTATTGTACCCCACTATATTTTCATTATTTGGATCTGGGTGCTCCGTAAGGTATCGCTGAATTAGATCTCTTGCTTCATCGGCGGAGAAGCGCAGTAATAAATGAACTCTATCCGTGTATCGGACGAACATTCTGATGGGATGAGCAGCTTCAGTTGCGACGTCTTGGAACGCTGCGAAGTCGTTGGGCATTTGAGGAGGGCCAGCCATTTCAGCCGCCCTCTGCAAACCCAAGACAAGCAAGTCCAACACTAGTCCGTAATACTGTTAAAAACAAAAAATACATCATTAATTTTTTCAACATGCGGCATTTTGGGCGATAAAATTAGCCAGCTCAATTCCATGTACCTGAACAATGAAAGAAGCAAACTGCAAGCCTCTGATTATACCATAACTGTTGGTATGATTCATGTCCTTATAATTGATAACAACGTTGTTTTTCGCAGTCATATAATCGGCGATATTGTGATCAACAATTAACCGTAACAATCTGTTCAATAGGGTTAAATCCATCTTCTCGTAAATCTTTTCAAAAGAAGACTCCATCAACACGTTACATTCTCCTTCGTTAGTGTCCCAGATATCTTGCAGATTGTTGATACCCTGGCAAAACTTGTACAGCAACAGTGGTGGAGGCTCAGAATCCGCGGGCTTAACCCACGGGGGAAACAATCGACGTTTGTCTGCTTCGTACCAGAGGTACTGATCTAAGTAAGCATCAGTGATTTTTTCCAGCGGTTCTACATCATACACTGGTATCAAGTGGGAATACAAATCCATGAACTCAATTCCAACTTCTTTAAAAGCTCGCTGAGTCAACAAGTGACGCTTGATACGTGATAGCGCTTCATGAGGATTGTCATAAGCTTGTTCTATCAATCCAAGTTCTTCACGCTGACTTTGATTTAAGCGAGATTTAACACTGTAAAATAGCCACATAGCACATTTTTATCATGATTATTTAATTCAAAAATCACGATGGTTTAAGATTCGTAGATTATGTAGCATAGTAGTACCTGTAAGCTTCTTTCAATCTTTCAAGTGCCAGAATAAGGAGTTTTGTGTCATGCTTGTATGACAATGGAGGGAACGGTATCGGCGAAAACCTCCTAGATTCCAACCAATGCACTGTGGTCGTATAAATCGCAATAGCCTCTTCAGGTGATATGTAAGGCCCGTCTTTCAAATAATTGTGTTGTCTTTCTTGCTCCGCCTGTGACAAAAATATTAATGAAACGACTGAAGCAACCTGATAGTACTATTGTAGTTACACCTCACCTTCAGATACAATCGAGTCAAACGTCCGAGGTTTTTCTTGCACACAGTCTTATCGACCGTAGCACCACGTCGGATTCTCTCACGGTTATAATGTGCGGTGTTGGTCCACCAATCCGATTTCATTTTAACGAAACGTAATATCATGTTTTCGACTGGGGTAGGTAACCCAGGAACTTTCCAAGGAATGTTTGCCTTCCAGCATCGCCAGGCTTCAGACAAATGCTAAAATAAAAAAAAATGCAGTTGAACTATTTCTTCATGCAAGAGCCACTGCGTTTAAGAAAGAATGAACACTTAAAGAAAAGGCAATAAATGAAATCCATACCTGCAAGATTGTTTTAGCTTTGTTAGATTTGATACCCTCTGGCATCATATCCACGATGTCGTGCATTACAGAAGCTCGCAACTCCAAATCAAAGTGACTCTCGACCCTTTGTTTCGTGACAGTTTTAGCGACTCCTTTAGAATGTCTACCTTCAAACTGTCGAGACAGTAAGTTTCCTAGCCACCGCTCAAGAAGTGGTGTTATCCCACGCATGAAGAAAAGCCAAACGCGCCAACCCGGTGCCCAGAAGCCACAACCAGGACCTTTTCCAACCGGACCCTGCGTAATCGATAAATATTAGCACCATTCTTTGTTCACAGTTATACATTATATTAATAAAACAGTTAAAATGAAGTACCGTATTGAAACGATAGTAGATAACATGCTTTAAATCCTTGCACATTCTAATCTGTCTCATTAACTTGTATTTGTACCGATACATTCCCGTAAGTTGTCCAACATGAGCGAATACATACTGCATACCATCGGCCAGTTGAAACGCATCAACATTGTTAAGAACGGTACTGGACATGAGAGTCCACAATAAGTTTAGTCAGTCTCAAAATCTCGCGACACAAATGGAAGGCATTTCCGAATCGGGACTTTTTGCGTTCCTTTGTGGTGAGAGTTTTTACTGGTTTGAGATTGAAATTGTAGTCCAAATGCAAGTAGTTCAAGTTTTTACGATGAATAAGTAGATTCAACATATTATATCCTTGGCGGCACACCTTAAAGCAATAAAAATAAAACCGCATAAGTTGTTAGGATTGCTTATTTCACAAAATAACAGAATTTTTACTTTTTTGTGATTTATTAACCTGCAACCCAGCTTCAACCCAGTCCAAGGTAGTACATTGGAAAAATTTAGTTGCTTTGAAGGACCTGAATAGATATCGTTTCTTTTGGGGCTTTGGAGGCTTGTGTTTAAGGGCATTCAGAACACCAAGGTAGTACATTGAAAAAATTTAGTTGCTTTGAAGGACCTGAATAGATATCGTTTCTTTTGGGGCTTTGGAGGCTTGTGTTTAAGGGCATTCAGAACATAATACTTCAGCAACTTCTGATATGACACTCGCACTTTTACCGGCTGACTTGGTGGGCAATGTTCCTAAAATACGTGAACATAAAAATTAGCAAAGCTCGACTCAACTCATGTCATATCCATAACATAAACTATTTGTATATATTCTTACTTTGTACCAAGCCTTGACAAGTGGAATGTCAAGAGATCGCCTTGTTCGCCCAGAGCGTTTGTTGTAAGGACGAGAGGCCCACAGCAGTGCAATACCATTTGCCGTGTTATCGGTGTAAAGCGGGACTGATGACAGTAACGGCTCCAAATCTCCAATGGTGAAATCATCATCGTCTTCGTCAAACACTGGCTCAATTGTAGGCGCCTAAAATACCCACCAAAATTGCTATTAAACCTCACCTTGCACACATCAAAATAGGTAAGCCAACTTCAAAGCTCTTACCTTCAAGGTATGTCGAGAAGATATAGAATTAATTAAAGGATCGAAGTAGAATGCTGGCAAGTCCGGATCCTCTGTTTTAATGAACACCACGTTTGGTGTGTGGTACCTACACAAAATATAAATTCCCTCAATTAATTTTCTTAAAAAATATCAGATGTATTAAACTTTACACAGAGTTGTTGTATGTAGGCAAAGTCAGCATTTCTGTGCAAATCTCCAGCCACAGAAACAAGCGCGGATGCCGGAAGTAAAAAGGTAAATCGCATTGTGTAATAAACACATGTCCCTTCCGAATGTTTCTTTACGTGCTTTTAGTAGGTGCAACGATTCTTTCCGTCAACACCCAAAACTGAGCACGATCTACTACATTATTCACGTAATGACAAACTCTTAAAGTGACTCACCATGACAAATGCACATAATTCGGCATGTTGTTGTACAAAAAGGGGAAGGCAATCCTGTACTCTGTGCGGATGGGTTGTCGAATAATAATTTTGTTGATATCATTGAACTCGTTCCAGTCTTCATCCCTGCATATAAAATGCCACTCAATTAAAAAAAATAAACCATACGTGAATTATATTCCAGTTATTTAGTATCGACACTGTCGTCAACTTACAACTGACTGGAATCCTTGACAAGTGGCTCGAATTTCGGACCCCCAGGTATTGCCATATTCAAAGCCTTTGCTGTGAAAAATGACTTCAAGTCGAAAAGATAAAAATAGTTGTCATCGACTAAATCGGTCAGCAGCTGGTTTGCCAATCTGTACAAGGTCGCCATCATGCGGTAACTCTAAATGCCAGGTTTTGTAGGACGGTCCATTCACGAACTTGGTGTCTGACAACGGCTTATGATCATAAAACCAATTGGCAACAGATTTATCTTCTTCATCGTCCAAGTCAATCTGGATGGCTTCCAGTGGTTCGACGTCAAGTACATTGTCAGCATAGTCTAAAGGAGGTTCTTCATCATCAAAAGGTGGGAATCTCATACGCTTGAAATGTCTTCGATCTCGCTTCTCACGACGCATCATAATCCACATTGTGCTGCAATGAATAACTTTAATTAGCGCCACACATAAAACTGTGAATTCTCCAGCTACAATTCGCAAATATTTTATCAGGATAGCGGCATTTTTTCGAACCCCACACCGCAAAATGTGAGGTCCTCAGCTCACACCATAGCTGATTTCAGGACCCCTGCGCCAATCATCATGTAAAATTCACACAAGCAAGTAGCATCTGCTACCTAACACTTAAATTTTTCTGCGGCAACGTAAGTTTAATTATTCGAAATTAATAAATCTCACCCCCACTGAGCCACATAAACAGGCTCGATGACCCATGGGATTTCATTGACAAATGTGATGGCTCCGGTTATATGGTACAGCACTTTGACATCACGAATTTGCTCCCAAGGCATAGGCATATTTTCCAGGAGTTTCAGTACCGCATGAGGCATGTATTTCAAAGCTCCCAAGTAAACACGTTTATCGTGACGATACTTCCTTGAACTCATATCACCATGATCACGGATGATTTTTCTTACGTGCTCTGGAGGCATGTCTTCTTTCTGAGGGTCCACAAACCCAAACTTGCGCTTTTCTGCATACCTCTTCGACTGCAGTTGCTGCCATTTCAAAGCTGTGGATGTGTCAAAAAATTTGTCATAGTCAATTCACACGATACAGCAAGTGCTTACACCCCTTAAATTCTGTTATAATGATGATCTGTAACTCAAAAACTATACCTTTTTCCTGCTTCTGTTCTTCTGTCAATACAGTTTCCTCGTCTTGAGTTCCCGGAGCTGAAATAGGCGCCTGCATCATCGCTTGTTGCATCCGACTGGGATCGCCATACATTCCGAAATTACTGAATTGCTGATTGTTAAACATTTTGAAACGCTACAGCAGGACGGAGTCCCGCTTTTCTTGACTGAAACTCCGGTCGATTCGAACTACAAACAATAGTAAGTCAATTATTAATATACACATTATTCATTGCTATATAGCATTACATTGCTTTTAGTTTAATTTTTCCACTAAAATCGTTTCACTCTACACCACCTTCCTCAGTTGCTTCTCTATCACTTCGTACTTTGTATCTTAACGCTGCCGTTGGGAATTTCATGAGTTTACGTAACCACGAACCGGCTGAAAAGCAAGTCCCGCCTTGTGAAATTTGACACCAATTAGATCAACCTTACATAAGAATTTACTTACTCAGAAATTAAACGACCTCCTTTCAAAAATTGCCAAGTCCACACTTTCAAATTGTTACACGACAAGTGCCCAGGTCCTTAACAATGAAGGGTCCCAGGATTAACAATCACTTTATAAAAATATCCTCCAGTTCAAAGAAATACACACACGCTCTTATCCGCTGCGCTGAAGAATGCCCGAAGAGCAAAATGTTCTCCGTAAAGCTTCACTCCTCTCACCGCGAGATGCTACCGCATCGAACTTTTGTTCAAGCGAAGCCGCACCCTGTCGCTGGCTTGTTGAACTCGATGCTCAGCTTTGTAAATGGAGAGCGGTAAACGTTTAGCGAAACGCTGCAAATCGCGTGTATGTGACTCAGACCCCGTATATGCGCTGTCAACGTTTTGGTTTTCCGGTTTCGCATGCAGTGCATTGACATAGCGTCCATCCGCCACGTTGTCATATCAGGCGTAGGCTTTACATGCATGAGCTGATTTCGTTGAAACGGAATTAAGGCCTTGTGTGTCATCAATAAGTGCGAATAAATAAGACAAATGCTCGTTGTTATTTGCTCCATTAGGCATGAGGAAAGGCGTTTATAAAAGTAAATGCGATTCTGTGCTCATTCTGGCGCAAGCCAAGAACGAAACGGTGTTGTGAATGAATAAATGAATAGCAATGCCATGTATCAGAGAGAAGCACGTTCTTACGTACTTTTTAATCTCATTTAAGGCAACGAAACCCATAAGCATGGAATAATACCACGTGAGATTATAGAAACTTGAATTTTTCGTCGCAGCATAAGGGTTAATCTCCAGGCTAACAAACAATAACAACGGGGATATGGCTCCAGTAAGACAATGACTTGATGGAGATTTAGAAGGCATTGAGTCTGTATGTCCATTTACACTTTCGGCAACCAACCACAAAATATTTGTTTTCGGGGAAGGAAAACTTTTTCGAGCCTACCACATAACATTGACCACAACGTGCCAGCCATTCGGAAAATGGCCTGGAAGAAAGTAAAGGACCTTCGTAGCCAAACTTGAGCTCACTTTTCTCTCATTGTTTACACGACTTGATGAGGGACGATGGAAGACAAGGTGGGATGACAGCCAGGCCGAGCAATGATTGGAAAAGGGAACATTTGACGGAGATGATGGTATTATCCCGTTGCGGCACAATCTGGAGGTGCAAGACCATTGACTTTTTGAGGGGATGTGAAAAGTTACTACGCAGAAACTAATAAAAGTTACTCGGTGTCAGTGGCTGGCAAAAGTTGCGAACGAGTCCCCGAGACATTTACCAGATAAGGCTAGACTATGTGAGCTGAAGGAAAAAGACTGAGAATTCCGCAATTTCCTGTTTTCATCACTGTACAAGTAGGACCTCATCCGAGTTGGAAAAAGAGACGAGCAAAATAGGATGGTGGCTGTGGCAGTGTCGGTCAGACTTAATCGCGAAATCACAAGTTGTGGATTATTGCCGTATTGCGAATACTCTACAAGCTGCTCTACTCCGCTAGGTAGGCTGATAGGCGAGAAGGGGTGGTGGTCGTGATTCGATGTTTTAGCAAAGACACGCTAATGAATGCAAACGCTGCTGGATCCTCTACGCGTTTTGTTATTACAATTTTTGAGCAAAGGCCGACTGTGTACATGCAGATGGCCGGATCCACGGAGGCGGGATCGTTAACCTAAACACTTTCCAGTCGCGTACGTTAAGGCCACACGATATGTGCATGGAGAGAGAGGAGACAGCTTTCGCGTATTACATTCTGCTTACTATGTGGAAAAAGGATCGTTGTCTGCCTATGCACAAGGGAAAATAATCTTCACCTTTGTGAAGGTTATTGACAAGCCGCTGCGCTTGGATGAGAGCAAAGGCTTATTCCATGGTTTCACAAACAAGGAGCTGACTTGAGAGGGAGAGAGAAAATGAGAGAGACGTAGTCTGCTGTGAGGATTGCGTGCATAACACACACCAAGAACTTTGTTTGCAAACGAGCTCGTCGGGAGGAAGAGATTTGCTAAAAAACTTTTAGCCAGGTTCAAGTGCAGGTAGGCAGGCATTCCGCGTGGGTATCGTTCACTCCATGAATTCGCAATTGCTTGCGCAATCTAAACGCGACATGCCATGAATCCAGTTCAGGACGAATATGAATTCAAACATTCCATGAAGGCAAAAAGTTTCCGTTAACACATCCGTGGTAAAGTACGGCGTTAGTGGCAGGCAGAGTCCAGATTGCGTTATCGAAAGAGGGGAAGCGTGGAGTGCACACGGTTTGGTTTTATTAGCGAAGCGGTGAAGTCTTGCAGCAGTAGCATATATGTGGGAATAGAGGCAGTTGAGCAGAGTTGCTCTCGGAAGTGAGAGGAAAATGCTGAAAAAAGCCAAAGATTGCTGTAGCCAGGGCCAGAGAGTGAAAGAAGAAGCGGAGACGGAAAAGGACAGCGTATAGGGTTTTAGGGAAAAGGGCTAAAACGCGGATTCATGCGCACATGTTACGCTTCCTTGTGTACGCTTCTTGCTGCAAGGAAAATTCACCAAGAGACGGTGTAGCTGCCACGTGGAAGATTTTCTCTACACACATGGATTTCATGCGCAGTTCGCACATGGAAATCCTCACGAATCAAGCGACGTCTCAGCAACGCATAACAACAGGTATACGGAGCACGCGAGGGACGGAGGAGAGCGGCTTCATATTGCTTTACTCTCCAAATTTCCTTTTCGTAAATTCTCTCCCCGCTATCAGAGATCAACTCGCCGGATGTCTTCTTGAGAGAACGACCTGTAAAACTTGCAAACCTCTGCACCGCACCTCAGCTCTGTACATAATTACAAGGGCCATTATCATTTCCACCTACCTTCGCTGCAATCTCTTCCCAAGCCTTCTTGCATGTTCAGCCGCAGTCCGAAGCACAGCTCTCCAAAGACTCCTCATCCTTGACTCGACTCACACCAAGGGAAACTTTGCTAAGTACACATGCACACGGTTCCAAAGTATCAATGCTCTGTTTCTCTCCCTCATCTCATCTTCTTTCTTTCCTCCACGATCGCATCTTGAGCTTAAAACGCTTAAGGAAAATAGTGAAAGAGAAGGAGAGATTCTCTCGTATTGCCTCATCATGCCATCCTCACATCTTTGATAGATTGCAAACTAATTCACCAAAGTTAACATAACCCGGACCCACACCATGGTCACGGCCCATCAAATCTCATGAACAAGAAGATGGGCTCTTCAAATATCATCAGCAGGTCCTCTCACGACGCACATGTACTCAATGCCGAGAGCGTCAAACCGCCACCAGTCCAATCTTGACATTAAGCTAACAGCCAATAGACTTGGGTCAATATTGTAAGTTGCTCATTGCGATTGTCATATTGTACACAGACCAGCACGCATGCCAGTCAGCGCTACATCTTGCCGTCCGTACATTTCCATTTCCATACAGTAAGACGAATTTAGCGTCGTAGAGAAACTGTCTTTTATTGCTTTGACGTGTCGTCAAGTATCAAATTCTCAGACGGATGGGATTCTACTACAGCATTCAAAGAACATTTCGTGACAACGCACTTATCAACGAACACACATCTCCAGCTCTGACACCGCCACGTAGCAATGCCAAAACCAGAAGATGTTCACACAAACCGATCCAGTAGCCGAACAAGTGTGAGGAAAAATCAATCCATCTCTCGCAACTTGAGAGAGATCTTTTGCTGCAATTGCAATATCCCATCCAGAATCCAGCAGATTTGCCGGCCATGTGCGAGTTCCGCCGTCCTCTGCTACCTTGGCATTTTCCTCGCGTGGCCATGGGATACGTATCCATGATTTCCACAGACAATGAAATGATTTTCAAACAGCGTCCACAAATTTCAAGCCTTTGTACTCGTGCAACCGCAAAATTTGTTCAATTCCATAAAAGTAGATATTGCCTTCATAATTGAAATCCATAACGTGCTCACAACGTTACCCCACCACCAACAACTGCGCAAACTTTGTAGTAAGGACCTCAGAATCCGCAATCTCATCCGCATTTCCTTACTATCCTCATTTCCTCCTGACAAGTCTCTTGCTTCTCCTCGTCACTCAAACCGATACCGATGAAAGCAGTGTGTTGAAAGCAAGTGTTTTCCGCTTTCTCAGTTTTACACTCAATCAATTTGTCGGAAAAAACATGTCTCTCTCTCTCTCACAGTCTCATGTCTTTGTTCTTTCCCCTCAAAATTATTTCCTTGTTAGCAGTTTGAATCATGAGACGAGACCAGGAATTGCTTGGGATAAGTAACAGAATACAGGTTTGGAATTCTGCCGTTCATTTTTATAATTCTGCTGTCTTTACCGCAACTTCCAGCTGTCACGACCTCTCCAACTTTGTTAGCGGATGGTGCAACAGAGCCATTTACAGCAGTTCCCCCCTGGAAACTCCTCTTGTTCACAACTCTCGCTTTCATTTGCCCTTGCACCTCTAGTAAATTATTGCAATTAAGCAAACATTATGTTCCTCGGTGGAAGCTTGGAAAACAGATAGTATTATCCACGGCCTGACTTGCTTCTCTCTGTCAAAATATTCATCTTCAGAATATCCGTCACCCTGTTTGATGGAGTCAAGAGGAAACTGCTGCTATACACACTAAAAGTTGCAGCTCATGCAGTCTCATTCCCACGCGCTGACTTTCCCTCCCCTTTCTTTCCAGCTCGCTTACGGAAGGAAGCCGTGGCACAAGTTGAGGAATATGAGAGCCATTTGGAAAATTTTAAGCTTTTAGTCTCCAAACTTCCTTTTCCACTTTTCCTCATCCACTCACTACTCTCCTCATGGTCGTATAATTCCAATGACTTCTGTCCTGTAAGTGAGAGAGTTCAACAAGCTCATATCCTAAAAACCGCTTATTATTCTATTTCAATATACATTTCCTTACCGAAACCATATGATGTGTACGGAACGTGTGTGCAGAACGTATCGATCAAACGTTCTCCGTACACCGAAAAGCCCTGAAGACCGGGAGGTTAGCGGCCGCAGCCTTGGCAGCTGCTCCGTCGGTTAAACTAGTATTGGGAAAGCTTTTTCCTCTTCACCGCCCCTCTTTTACGAAGCACATGTTCTTCGCATATCATGTACTTACGTCCGTCCTAGGTGAGAAAACTGACAGGCAGACTTTGATTGAGTAATTGCGTGAATTGAGCTATCAAATTAAATCAGTAGAAATTGACAAAGCCACGAAACGATCCCTTGTTCGCACTCTACTTCCACCACGACCCGGCCGCAAGTTAACTTTGTCCATGAGCTCGTCTTGCTGGTCTTAATTGCCAGCTAGTATGACTACTGCTGCACTTTATCAATCCTCCAGGTTCAAGTTACGACGGCTTCTGCACATCGAACTTTGAGTCCATATTTTCCCCAAATATCATAGACCATGTAACATAGGCATTTGGCAAAGGCAGAGACGATGACACATCTGAAACTTTTCCTACCAGTTCGTCTACCTCTGCAACAAGTTTGCCCTATTTCCCTTCGGTGGGCCTCGAAATTCTTAGTTCGGAGGAACTACTACAACTTTTTTCCTTTCACAGACTCCATTCATTTGCTCGGGTTCAAAGTTGTTATGGTTATGAACCACTTAACTAACTTTGCCCCTGTTTTGCATAATTATATTACAGAATGCGACTTGATTACATGTACATGTTCGTCTTTCCATGACTTTTTTCATTTCCAGCTATTGCAAATAACGATAGCGTTTTCTTAATTTCTCCACTTCGCTCAGCTCCCTGAAACGTAAGTGTGTCTATGATTAAGAGACTCTATTTAACCGTAACATTTTGCCCTGCAGCTCACGCTCAGACGTTCATGCATATGTGATGTACGGGCTTGCAAACGTAAAGCAATTAAATACGGAATCAGATGAAAGAGAGCAGAGTTATAAAACGTAAACGGAGATAATAAACAATGTTCAAATGTACAAGTTGAAGTTCCATGTATACATTCCAAGTTGTATGCATGGCATTTTTAGTACCAATAGCTCTTGCTAACTTGCCATATGACTTGGAACTTGATGAGGAAAAAAAGTGAGCTTCACAGGCGATATGGGGTGAAATCCTGGGAATGCCATCATGTAACGTGGCACCTTATCAGCATTGTTTATTTCACAAGAGAAAAATGCCACACAGCACTTGTGAGCCAAGCCGCAGCTCGTTACTTGTAAACTTGACATAATGCGTGAATATTCACGCCATGTTTTTCCCCCACACATACAGCAGACTGACTGGCGTAATATCATCTGTTGTCAAAGATTCCGTTCCTTCAAAAGTCTGTTTAACTGCACTGCATCGTATACTATTAACTTTTAACCTTTGTACTGGAGCTTTCCTTCCAAAGCACGGCCCCTGCCGTGCACGGTGTCGGCACATTTGCCACAACTTTTAACGGAACTCGTCCTACGAAAGGTTATTCGTCATGTGCTCATATTTGCGATATGATAATCGCGAATTTTCCTTCGTAGTCTCCGTGTCTAGTCGTGTCGTAGTCAGGACAGGACGGCCGAATCTCTCCCTCTGATTCACATACTGTCTTCTCTTTTCTGTCTCCAGTCCATATGGATCCGAGGGATTCGTTCAAACTGAATCAGCTATTCAAATTGAGTTGTCATCACAGCAGCTGACTAATTGACATGGCTTAACCCATCCAACCCGCGTGTCTCGATCCCAAGCTCCAAACGTCATGCTGCCTGCGATGGGAGTAAATAGGTGTAAATACATAATTTCGCAGTCCTACCCGAGCACGCTCCTGACTTTCATCATGTTCAATATTAACGAAGCAGTGAAAGACACAAGTCTTTTTCAACCCCAAATTAACAATGGACATACATCTCTTTCAAGCTCGAGTTATTAAAGCTGTATAATAAGATTGTGAACTTTATTGTGAGCTCGTTGGCTGCGTAGCCAAGATTAAATCATCATATAGATTGACTGCACTGCATTTTTGCACACTGTGTTTGCCGTTTCACCTTCTTGGTCGAAACGTAAGGATGTCATAGCATCTTAGAGCCAAAACGTTTACGAGCTTTGCACTTAACATCTGCAGCTGCACACTGTGTCTCAGGTACAAATGTTACAGCTTCAGAAACGTTTAGTAATTAAGGTAGCATGTCTTGAGCACTCTTCCACCCCTTCTCCGTACAATCGAAACGTGTTAGTTGAGCGCTTGCAGACGTTACTTTTGCGAGAATCACCCGTTTTGTTTTTGAGGAGGGAGGATTTGGCTAAATGCGGTACTTTTATTGCCAGTCGCAGCTTATGCATCTCATTGATCTAGTTATGATAACGTCTGCATCTGCAACGACTTGGCAGTTTCCTAAGTTTTCACCTCTGCTATCTTCATTCATTTCATTTCCAAGCAGACGACACACATGCTCGCAGTTAGGATGATACATGCTCTAGTTGTTTGCCCAATTCCATACGTGCGTACATTCGTGTACACAGTACAGTACGTGTGCTGTAACCTCCAGATTCATCCTGATGAAGAACAGGAGAGAGAAATTTCGCAAATCGTTTTACAACCGCCGTTTCCGAACTCATTCCAGTTGGGAAACGAGGCGATTGCGTACACAAAGCAAACTGCGGTAAAAGTACACACGACTTGTATGAATTTCCTCAGTTTGCTTTTGCAACTATCTTTAAACAAGTTTGTGAAAGCCTTTGTGACATCCATGCGACTTCAGTAATAAAGGGGACTCTAATGCAAATACCTAATTAGCTGCTAATGTAAGCCGTTAGAACTCGTCTTCCTTCCTGGTCATGAAACATGACACTCGCATCACGCTCACTCCTTCTACATACCTCAAGTCAGGCTTGCTTCGCACAGGATATCATACCGTAAGACGAGAACCATTCCCAATTTAGTACCACTATGTCAACTTTTAACTTAAATGAGTCCTTCCAAGCAGAGCTTACAAACTCCATTAAGTTCATAACATTTATGACTGAAGGTGATTGTGCCAAGGAATGAGGACCCACTCAGTCTACCTAATGCACTTCCTCGTTTCATGAAAACTATGAAACTGCGAGACAAACAAAGGGTATGAATTCAGTCCTCGAGTCATAGCTCAAACCACGATGATTAGCTTAAGCATAGCTCATTCAGGCATTATTGTAGCCCTAAAATTGGTCTGGCTTACAGACAGACACACATGTCATAGGCACATAGTACGTGGCACATGAAGTAATGTGCTTCAGACTTCACACACGTCATGCTTCTATCAGCTTCTTATCTGTTTTTTTTGGGGGAAAGCTAACTGACTGTGTGAGTGCTGAGCACATGGATGAATACCTCATCCGCTGCTGATATCCTTCCAAATGCGATCACTCATTTTCTTTACCTTGAACAAAAGACGGAGCTAATAGGCTAGGACGTCCGTCTGCCGTAGCCCTTGTAAACCTTCTATAATCTAGGCCGGAGGTAGTAGCAGACCCTGGAGAATGATTCGATGACATAACGCCTCCGTCCCATTAGAGAGGGTAGGACATGATGCAGAAGATGATCAATATCAAGTTCTCTTTATCTCAAGTAGATGCAGGTCAGGTTGGATTGAAGAAGGGCAGCAGATTCACTCCATACACGAAAACTATCGAGTGTTTTGCGAAACTGTTAGGTGAACCTTCAGCGTTTGGCATACGATGCAAAAGTTGAGGCCCATTTGTGCAGGAGCTGAGAGACGAATCACGTGACTGACGTGAGGAATAAAAAATTTGCAACCTTCCTCACTTCCCGCAGCAACTGAGTATGCATAGGGCGCCATCATCATGATCATCTTGCCCGAATATAAACTCGTTGGATAAACCGCCGCAGTGGAAAGAAACAGACTCCTTCATTCCTTCAAGTCTAACTAACCTATCCCTACTCATGCCTCGGTGTCTGCAACAACTGGTACATGGCAGTGGCAGTGGCAACGTGGCAAAAACTCAAGGCTGAGGTTGATCTCTCATGGTTGAGTGGAAGAAAGAAATTTTGCAAACGCATCATGCTCTCAGTCAGTTGAATTGTCATGTATTCGAAAAAGTTTGCAATTTGTGCACGACTGGGATGTATGTACCTTTGTGCATAAATACAGGGAAATTGAGCCCCTCTCTCAGTTGCTTGTCCTCCCGTAGGCAATGTGGTAAGCAAAAGGAGCCAGAGCTGACAAGGATTTTTCACTTCAGTTCCACATCATACCCTTGAAAAGAGGCTGTGCAAAAGCGATTTGCCAATTCATTTAACTCCTGTAGCATGGAATCATAACTGAGAGCAGTCATGAAATATAAAACCCCAATGCCTCAAAAGCAGACGAATGTCTTGGAGGATTGATCGTGTGCGAAAAACCATTTGCATCTCTTGCACTAGAACCATCCATTCACCCGGCCCCCTAACCAAGTTAAGTCATCTTCGTCAACGTGAATTCGCCAACGTTGTAGCAACTGCTACTACAAGAGGCTACAACATGGAGAGGTAACAAGAAGCCTTTTGCCTTGCCCTGTGTCCTGCTCACGCAAGTTGAAATTCATGAAGCAATAGTCTTATAATAGCTCAAGGAAGCAGTGACACTAGCCAAAATCCAACGTGTGTAGTTGTACCAGTGTGTGTACGCATTCAGTATACTGTGGCAACTAATGATGCATGATGCTTATGTAGGCGAAATGCAGAGCTTTCTCTGTTAGTTTCCACCATCACCACCACTTCGCGAATACATACGGCTGGGAAACAGGACATTCGATGGGTAGAAAGGAACCAGTCCTCGGAGAGACGATGGCAATGGCATGAGTGGAAATTCGCAACAAGCTTTTGAAAACATGGTCCTGTACCTGTGAATACATGCTCTTATCTATCGACAAGCACAGCATTTATTTTTGCAATACAAATAATGGTGTGGACTGCGCCTGAGGTTCAAATCAAATAGGCATGTGTGTGTGTTGTAGATATTTTGTTCTTTTGAACTCGTGCAACCCCCACTGCACGCAGAATGCAAAAACTCTCGTACTAGTATTCAATCTAACATGGGAGGATCGTGTGCAGAAAGATGCCAGAGTGCAAAGTGTGATTCGCAGCTGTTTCCCTGTCCCATGCATAGCTTGTAGGCAGGCTTCGGCTTTCGCAAATGTGTCCTCTGATTCGAGATGAGAAGAATCCGCATCCAGTTATCTACCGCATTCTCTCCTGTCTTGGTGATTACAAACAGTAATTCACATGCAATGCAAACATATGACGAAGCCAGCAGCTCCCATATCACATGTTATGCACGCACTCTGAGCAAATCCTTTCGCATCCCACTTGTCAATCATCATCATCCGAGATTCGAGAACGAGAGCCAAAGCGACACACGCTGTGAGAAAAATTCACCTTCATAAATAAACAAGATAAGCCAACTTCAAATGTTATAAATACTATCAACTAATGAACATATGGCTCGCATCGAGTCGTGTGTGAACAGCTCCGCTTCTGTAGAAACCCATCATCTATCCATCCTGCCCACAGCATTGCCTTTCCTTCTGCTTCCTGTGAAGCACTTTGGTTACACAATCATTAGAGTCACGTGCTAAATGAGTCTAACGCGGATAACAATGTTCACAACAGCAGCGATAGATAGACGGAATGAACCACGTGGTAAACGCCCTGTTGAGCTCATGGAATAGAAGACGTGCGTGCACTAATGCAGAGGACATACTAAGCAGCGATGCTTTTCAATTTTGCTCATGATCTAATACTCTGATTATCACTTACAACGAGAGCCTTTTGTACTAATCTCCATTCTGTAGCTCTATAATATGATTCTCACACAATTTGATGACCTTTGCCGACAACCGCTACCGTGACACAACACCAGCTTGTTTGTTAGCCAAGGCTTTTCCACCAGTTCCTTCACTCCCAGTCCACCTGGCCGGGCAATTTAGGCAATCCATCCTCCAAACTCACCCAAACAACTTCGCGTTGAGGCGTGTGCGAAATTGGAAGCCTTTTTTTCCGTCCTCGCCACTTACCACCCATGATAATCGTACATATGGCGCATAAGACTCCTCAAAGTTGATATATGACGTCGACTAACGTAGTACAAAGAAAGTGAGACGTGGCAGGTTGCCTTGCGATTCCATTTCGCACCGGTATATACCTACACCAACTCCTCTTCACACAATGCCCAGGATTTGTCACACACAAAAGACCAATCCAGTATTCACAACCTATACCGCTACCTGCAGAACAGGTACGCACATCGTACCTCAAGAAACAAACATTGCATCGGCATCTTGGCAGGGTGAATATTCCAATTAGCTCTGTAATAGCAAATCCGACCTGGACGAAGCGACCTGATTCAAACTTGATTGTGTCACTGATGATAGAACACGGACTACAGTCGTAAATCTGAACGCAAGCGTCAATCTCGTTGCCGTATGCATCTTGTCGTCAAGGCTTGTCCCGACCCAACTTGCTTAGCTGGTGATTGGCCGTCAATAGTTACATGTGTACAAAGTACAATGCCTGTATGCATACATTCATGTCAGCCTTGCTATTGTGCTACTCTCCAGAGATGATCGGTTAATGTGGCGTATATGTATCACATAAATTCGCCACAATTCTCACTCCTGGAATTAAGAGGCAAGCAGGACTACTATAGAGCTGGAGCAGAAGACGATAACTTGAAAAGGAAGGATGGAGAAACAGAAGGCTAGAGGGAACAAGATTGAGATGGGACAAGATCCGGTGGATGTGTTGGCGAATTATTGCGAATCACATTTCTCAAAACAAGTGACTAAGACTCACGGGGTAAGCGTTCGTGTTAAACATGAGATGCAAGAGGATGGTGGACTACGTGCGTTGTTGTCGTATTTGTGCAAAACAAGTTTTACAAGATTCTCATGATCTGAGAGCACGCTGATGATGATGATAATGAACCTTTGGGTTTGGTGGTGAATCTCGCCTCTTTTTACCTCGGCAGCAGTTTTCAGTTTGTTATAATTTGATCCGTGATGCTGCTTAAGCCGGTAAATAATGCGAATGTTCCTTAATAGTATGTTTTAGTTCTGCAGTCATCAGCGTACGTGATAACACGGAGCTGACTTTGGACTTGAGGCTGCGAGAGCTGGAGAAGCTGCGGAAGGACGCCAGCAAAGGGTTGTGGAAGGAAAGAGTTTTGAGTAGAGATATGAGATCGATCCACCCATCCGGCCATTCCTCTTTAGCGCTCCAAGAACACCCAAATGGACTATAGCAAAATAATCGTTGCATGTGCGTTCCATGTGCTTTCTCCCCTGTGCTCCCCGAGGTGCTCCCGCACGGCGGAACGTAACATTGCCAGTAGCTTTTTCTCCGTGAGAAATTCTCCAACTCTCGCGAAACAAATCAAAAATGCACTCGCATTCGAATTCGACTCAGTTTCGTTTCATGGCGGCGGAGCTGGGGAAACCTCCCCCTCACCTGAAATCATGTTCCCTCCACGTTTTTTCCGTCCGTGCCATTGTCTCTGAAAATGTGATAAAAAAGATTCAAATTCTCTTGACGACCACCGCACGACAACAATGGAATGGAAACTTTCCGTTTCCATCCGCGTAACGTAACGTGTAAGCTTCTCCTAAGCCTCTCCACTTGAGCTGTCGTTAACGAGCTGTTAACGAACGAACGCTGCTCCTATGCTGTATGACATGGCATTCTTCTTCATGGAATGTTCACCGTAGGATGCACGCGAGAGGCCCGAAAACTCAAGCCCCATTCCCATAGTGACGCTTGCCAACGCAACGCTTCTACGTCAGAGTCAAGACAAGAGTCACGCGTGAAGTGTGCACAGTCAGCGTGCAGTACATACGCCATTAGAGGATCAGCAGCGTTCCCTATACAAGTGCATCACAGCGCTCAAGATGAACAGCAGCGTATGTAAGATGGCCAACAAAGCAAAATGCAATCTCAATCCCACCCTCCCGCCCGCCTTTAGGCCATTACCGTGGTGGCGTTGAGCAATTCTGTTGATTCGGTCTGCTTTTTGTGCGTTTGAAATCCTCAGAATATACTTTTAGCTCCGTTCTGATTCTGATGTCCATCCTGCAATGAATGATGAGTTGTGATGACGATCCTTCTCTCTCTCCTTAGATGGGTTTAATGGCTTAAAAAAGTTTCGAATTCTCCAAAGGAACTCCCCGTCTCGGCTTGTTCACATGCTCATAATGTGTTGCTCACTTTTTCTCTCTCCAAAGGAAATTTAACCTTGGTCTCGTCTATTCAACCGACATGGGAAAATATACAAGCACGTATCCAGCTTGGCTACTCTCCCCGCCACCGCCAACAGTTATCACATCACGAAGCGAGAACAAAATAACGTAATGCCGTGTATCACTCGTTTTTCCCAACTTGCCTTCTACCAGCCCTTGTATTTCACGTTACAAATTTTGGTAACAAGGCACACAGAGCGGGAAAAGTACGCGTGGTAACTACATGCAAAAGTATCTTTTGAGGTGGAACAACCACCACTTGATCGTCCGCTGTCCAGTTCACATTCACAGGAAAGGCCCACCTCCTTCATCCGCCCGGCATATCCGCAATCCAGAACCAGTCCGCCGCTACCCGGCCTGGCCGAGAGCCGTGACCGGTTACGGGCGAGAGGAATAAGCGTCTCTGAGAGCTCGGTTTTTGTCCACGCGGCTTTACTCGCGTGCAAACCCATGTTCAGTTCTCTTCTCTCCAGCTCACGGCATCAACCAGGGCAGGGTAGCAACAGGGCAGGGACAACGCCGTTTCACCCCGCCGGATCCGCACTGGAGAAACGCGTGGATGAACTTGATGCCCGCCATTGCATTGTGATTGCATCCACCAGTAGCAACTAGCAACCGTGCCGTGGCCAAATAATCCGCAAACGGGACCCTTTATTATTTACGGTTTGACATGAGAGGGTGTGGGGAAACAATTTCATCTCCAAAGCTCAGCTCCTATCAGTCTACTGAACTGAAGGGACAAGGAACTAGGATTGCTATTAGGGAATAGGGAGAGCGGATACTTGATTCCAATCCAAATGTCGGCAACTGCAAGAGTGACTTGAAATGTAATTTTGCTTTTCGGCAGTGAACTACACCATTATCCCTTGCTAGGTAGCGAGTCGAGCAATGAGTTGATGGCGAAAAAGCTGGCCTTGTACGCCTTTCTGTGAAATGAACCCTCATAATTTACACGCTTACATCCAAGCTGTCACTGTCTACTGCCAGTGTTCCATCCAAGGGCCCTCATGAACCGGTGAAACTGTACAAACCGGGCATGTAATACGGAAACGGAGCAGGAGGGGAACTCATCTTTCCAAAACATTTCCTACGCTGAAAACTTTTTCCATAAGGATTCCCTTTCAGCCACCGGGCAAGGAAGACTTGATGTGTAAGCAGGACGAAATGTGAGCATGACAGAATCATGCTTTACAAAAATCTAAACACACATGCTTAATCTACATTCTCATCCCCCTCATGTCAGGGAATCCCACTACGATATAGTCTCTCTCCATTCTATTCATCATGCTCGGTGAGGGCTCCAGGCCCTTTTGACAAGAATTCAGGTTTATGGCGGGCAATTCCCTCGTCATCATCACCTCTTCCAAAATCCTTTGTTATTATTTCCAAAGGCGCTCGAGCCAAATTTTCCAGTAAGGGCCCTGCAGTGAACGCATGCTATTACGTTCTCCATCCATGTGCACCTCCTTCCTTCGTCCTCTCTCTGTTTATGCTTCATTCCAAATCGTATGTAAGCCGATGCGCTGCTGGAAAACCTGGACAAAGGGTCTGTGTATGTGTGGGACTTTTCCCCTCTGTTGCTAAGCGAAAGTTTCTCAATCTCGTACACACACTCTTTCCGATTGTTACGCTCGGGTGGCGGGTAGGACTTTGTAGGCTTCCTCTCATTGTGTCCGACCACGTAGCTAAGGTAAATCTCCTTAACAAAAGCTGCTGTAAACCATCCTCTTCTTCATCCTTAATCTTAGACTAATTGTTCAACAACAACAAGATGCTCTACATCCCACACTTGTGCCTCTGCCAAATTAGTCGAGTCAACTGTGTCAAGTGAACCGGAATAACTTGTCACGTCTTCTTGCCCAAACACACCGTGACAAGCTCACGTCCTTCTCGATCAGAAGCCCTGGTCAACTTACAGGAACCTTTTCCCCAAACCCACGTCACCTTGGATGACAACTTTAGCTTTGGGGAAGGTAGCTTCAGTCCTCAATCTTGACTTTGGTGATTGCAAACAATCCAGTTTCATCAAAAGGGTCGCAGAGGCTGATGAATAATTTCATAGGATCAGTAACTAAAAGAGGAACGTGATCATAAGATGAGTGGAGGAAAACTGTTCGAAGGATTACCATTTCCTCGAACTAATCTCGTCCCAGTCCATTTATCTAAACACATCCTCCAGTTTCAAGGAATTCATAATCCATTTCCAGACTCATCCAGTCATTGCAATCGCAATGTGACGCTGATGGTGCTGGTGTGAGTCTCCACCTTTGTCTTTAGGAAGGGATGGACTGCGTCATTTACAAGTTAAATTACAGTTAATTTAAAGTTAATTCCTATAATGATAACCGTGCAAGTGGTAGCTTTCCACTACTCCTAGTCCCTCAAAGCAGGAAACATTATTGGGGATGGATAAGGACAAAGCGAGCATTTCCGTGTATTTTCACTAAGCATCAGCGTACACGTTACGCTATAAAGCAGTAAAGGATTTTGGGCTCGGTTCTTCTGTCTTATGCGGCCTTTGGTGTAAGCGTTGGTCTTTGCGGCAAAAGCCGATGATGATGATGATGATGATACAACGTGAGTCAGATGGAAGAAAATACATGTGCTCTCTGGCCATGTGAGTTGAGCGAGCACGCTAAAAACTTTGACAGTTCAACATCCCCTCTCACAGCTCAGGGACTGCTCACGAGCAGAACACGTTCTTGATCATGATCAACTCCCCTCGTTCGCAATCCCTTCAGTGAGACGCAATACTGCGTTGTTAACTGTGTAACATTCTGCAGCCCGTGCTCCACTACGCGGACACCTCACCTCTGCTCTCCCTCCTCTGCTCCTCTTCCTCTCTCACGTCCGACTCGCCAACTCATGTGCACGCTGGGGGCGGGACCATCAACAAAGGACCGTAAACAAAACAGCTCCCCACCACCACGTGTCAATTGACATTTGCTCTGTCCTCATATCCCTTCCCTCATATCCAGCCTTTTGGGCTTCCACTCCTTCCAAGGAAACAACTCCACGTGGACGGGCGAAGGATGATGATCACCGTTTCTATGGTGATTCAACTGCAATGACTTTTCAAGCTCAAGCCATTGGAAACTCAAGTTACTTGAGGTACTGGCTTTGGATGAAGAAACGGAAACGTTTAACGCACCTGGCGCCGACGTTTCTCAGTGCTAAGAACGTATTCGATCAACGAAATTCACAAAGACTAAAGATGTTGAACACATGGATCACCACACATGGCTCTGTCTCTATATCCTTCAGTAAGAGGAAGAAAGTCCTCCTTTGCTTTCTCCCAAGTTTTTCAAGCATAACGCATTTACTACTCCGGAAGGTAATTTACACTTAATTAAGCCGTAGCGCAATGGCTATTCATACCTACCTTTCGCTGTGACTCATGCCCGTCTCATGTCGAGCCTTCGGTATGTATGTAGGCAAGAAACGACAGCATGTCTTCGATTAACGTTCGAGCAGATGGCAGATGGCTGATGCAATTCTCATTGTATTGAGTTGCAACAAAAAAGTGCAAGATTTGCAAACCCTGAGAGGGTGATTACCAAGCACCAGTGCTCACAGACAGGGGAGTCGCAGAATGATCGAAGAGGAGAGGAGGGGGCGTTGCAACTTTGCAAAGAATTTATGAACGATCCGCGATATTCTTGCGATCTGCGAACATTGTGCTGATAATTGCACAGACAAAGTATGCAGTCCAGGGTATCCGTACATACGATTGCGGGTACGGGTTGTAGGAAACAAAGTGAATTCTGAATGTTGCACCTCCTTTGAAGCAGGAGCGGATCCTGAGTTATGGTTACGTGTATTTGTGCGAAACTCATCCAAGTGTGAGCGAATATTATGCACGGTTCATGCAATAAAGGACAGAGAGAAAGAGAGAGGTGGCTGACGCATCTTATTATAATGTCTACGTGATTGTGTTTATCTACAGTGAGTCGGATGAGGATGCAGAATGTGAAGGATCCGTTCGCACAGGGTATGTGAAGGGCAAAAGTGAAAGAGGATATATGCAGCAGGCAGTGGGAATTGCGATGAGAGAAAGAGAGAAAGAAGATGCGAAGAAGAAGATGATGATGGTAACGTAACGTGATGGAATAGGGAAATATACAAGGGCAGAAATAATATGCACACATTGACGGACAGGGCTGCAGATCTGGCAAGAAAGAAGGATGAGTTTTGCGCTCATAGTAACTGCCTGACTCCTTCTCCTTCCACACTAACTATGCCCTGACTGTGAGCAAGTTGCAATGTGACAAGAGACAAGACCAGGGCTGGATTTGGTGCGAGGTTGGGCCAGAGCGAGTATATGGTTTGGGCTGGATCGTGGTGATCATCATCGCTCTCTCTCAGCTCTGTTGCGCAGTTAGTTTTAATACAGTAGAAAAGGGTGAGCGAGCGGTGCGAGAGGAGCTCGAGTGATCGTGTATAAGGAGAGAGAGAGAGAGAGAGAGAGTGCAACCATCGGAGTTGTTGGCTAGCTAGCAGGCTGGCTGTAAGCGAGGAAGGTAGAGCAGTTTATATTGGGCTGTGATACAGGGCTGATCGACGGGCTGTAGTGCAGCAGTGCAGTAGTGGGGAATTCGAGCGAAGCAGGGGAAAGAGAAAGAGGAGGAAGGATGGAAGGATAGGTCTCTGGCTTTAGTTACTAGATGCAGTGTATACACTCAGGAGTGTGGATAATATTAGTCGGGTCTTCTCTTCCTTTCTTCCGCCACCGCTTATTGTACATCCTTAGCAAAAATAAAAGAGAATCAGCGCTCGTCACAGTTTTACTTAACGTTGGATTTGCAAGCGCTGACACTTGATCACCACAAGCCACGACCTCACCTTACCAAGTCTGGGTCCCTCCTCAGAAATCAATGTGTCACTTATCAAGTGAGCATGTATAATGGGACTAGAAACACTTTTGGAGGCTGCCAAATATTTGGAATACAAAGCTGAGGTCGAAGCACGTGGTAAGCACATTTAGTAATCACCATTAAGCTAATTTTAATTTTACCACATTCCGACCCCGTTCGCATGGACCTTGTCGCAACAGTAACAGTGCTTGCAGTATCCACGGCAACGTCCCACCGTCGTCATTTTCCTCAATCTACTAGTCCAAGTATGTGCGTACGCTCGTCGCGTGTTATCAACATTTTATTTTGAGTTTTAATTGGAATTGGTCCAGTGAGTAAATCATTTTTGATACATCATCTACTGCGAATCCCGTGTTTCCTTCTTGTTCCCTCAAACCTCCTGATCTTGGAGTCCTTTCTTTTTGCAAAAGTGTATCTCGTTTTCCGCTGATTTGAAACGGAGAAAAGTACCAGAATAATACTTGTTCCATTGGGTGGTGAAAAAGTCTCCTCTATCTGACGTGGAAAAAGTTCAGTTCCGTTCAAGTGTTTTTGTGATGAAGAAGAGGTTGGGAGAGAGAGAGAGAGATTGGGAGAACTTGTTTTGATGTCGTGACGACGAAAACGGGAGAGTATATCATAGGCGTAACAGTGTGTTGGAAGGAGAAAAGATTATGAGGTTTGACCAGCTCCATCCACGTGACCTCAAGCAGTTTCATGGGCTGATGCGCTCGCCTTATGTCAAGGAGTCCGATGTGGTGCAGCGGAGATGTTTTCGCTAATGTCCCCTGAAATCTTGTTCATTTTTAGGTGAGAAAGGGTTCTCAGACTTGCCAACTGGCGGCAGCAATTCCTCGACAGTGATAGTGCAGCCACCAAGTCAAAATGGATTTACCAATCACGGAGGAAATTTGCCAAATGTCCTTCATTTCACAACTCAAACTCATGTCAAAAATCAACCCAATGCAGGATATGCCATCCTTCCAAAAGTACCTGAGACTGGGAACGGGTTCAAAGTTTCCGACCACTCGTACCGTCGAATTAGCAGTGTGAGTCAGTCCCCAACTGACTTTAATGGAACCAACAATAACAACAGGACGACCAAAAAGTAAGTTACCTGCAATGCTCTGTCTTCTTCTTGTCTTACATTCATTTTAGAGTAAGGGAAGTGAACAGATATGTGTGTGAACATGGCGTTCTTTCGGATAAGTCGCGTTGTCTTCAATGTGACATGGAATTCTGCGATGTATTGCATGCTGTTTTACTATAAGCGACAAATAGTATAGTGATCATGGCATGGCACGGGCCTAATAGTCTTCATTTCTCTCTCATCACAGCAATAACAACAGTTTGAACAACAGGAATTCGGGCACCCGAGAAGTCCACAATAAGTTGGAAAAGAATCGCAGGGCCCATTTGAAGGAATGCTTCGAACTCCTCAAAAGTCAACTCCCAGCCTTTGAGGACCGCAAGATCTCAAATTTGGCAATACTAAGGAGTTCATTGCGTCATATTCAGGTAGACAGCTAGCACGAGGTCTAGTATGTATATAAGTATGATCAAGTAGTTCCCAGAAACTCGCTCGGACTGCCACTGTCAGTATCAACTAGTTGTTTGTAAACGCAAATTAGTAGTCCAGCACACTTTGAATAATCTTCCAATGTCACTTGGTCTAAGGCGTGCTGGGTTATACTTGGAAAGCTGAATGTTTGCCTTTCATTCAACTCACACGACTTCAGCTTTCTTCCTGAAGTCGTGGTGCTTAGTAGGCTGTAGTCTGTTTTCGTGACGGATAACGTAATGTAGTGCTACTTGAACAGTATAGTAATAGTAGAATGTCAGAAGGAGTAGGACTAATTCGGATTTGTGTATGATTTTTGGGTTAATGGATTTGAAACTAATGGTTGAATTTATTGTCATATGTACAGAATCTTAAGAGGAAAGAACGTGAATTTGAGCATGAGATGGAACGGCTGGCCCGGGAAAAAATTTCCCTTCAGCAACGTCTATCGCAGTTAAAGAAGGATATGCTGAGCAAGTTAGAACACTTAGATTGGTAAGTAGATCGTACTTCATAGTGTTTTGACGGACAAATATTTTCATGGTTTTATAATAACGTCGTTTTTTTGTGCTCAATAGGCAAGCTGTGGTTCCTGAAGATTTTGATATGGACGTGGAGGGAAGCAACAGTGTATGCGGCGACGGAAACGGGCACATGGACTCGCACAGTTTGGATACCATTCGATCACAAAAAAGCGAGTCACGGAGTCCTACCTCTGACATATATAAACCCCTTAAGAGGGACATTGAGCTGGAAGATTCTGGAGATTCTCAACATCCTGTATCTCTTACTGTGAG